>JAQZBX010060050.1:0-17390 GCA_029593785.1 Cabassous unicinctus | reverse complement strand
CAAGATTCTTACTTACCTTTCAAACTTGAAGTAACTACTGCATTCAGGTAGATATGTGAAACCAGCATCTTGAAGTTGTTTTTTAAATGAATACACATGCAAATCAGCAAATGAATCAAGTTTCTTGTTTGGTTTTCTAAAGCAAAGAACTCAATACAATCAACCAAAGTTAGGGAAGAGCAGTGTTTTCAAGTTGATTGCAATTGAAAACACATGTATAGCATTGTAAGAAACAAGAATCTTACATAGATTTTGAAAGGGAGGTACCAGCAGCTTTGGCTTAGTGAAAGCAGGGTTTTGACATTCTTTGTAAGTGAAAACAAGTGCAAAGCTCCCAATGTCATGAGTATATTGCTTCGTTTTGAAAACTGAAGAAACCAGTGTTTTAGCATAGTATAAGGTAAAAGCAGTGCCTTTACATGGATAATGAGAGAAAGCAAGTGCATAGCAGACAACCCAACAAGTATCATACGTAACTTTCAAAGTTGAATTTACTGCTGCGTTCTCAGCCGTATGGGAACCCAGGGTTTTGAAGATAAATTTAAGTGAAAACACAGGCATAGCAGCAAATAAATGACAAAACTTATTTCGTTTTGTAAAGTGAAGAAACGACTGCATTGACTTAGCTTTAGGTAAAACTGTGTGTTGATGTGTGAGAGAAAGCGAGGGCATAGCAGCAAAACAAACAAGAATCTTACTTACCTTTCAAACTTGAAGAAACTACTGCATTCACAGATTGTTAGGTGAAACTAGTGTCTTGAGCTGGGTTGTAAATATGTACACATGCAAATCAGCCAATGAATCAAATTTCTCTTTTGTTTTTCTAAAGCAAAGAACTCAATGCATTCAACCACAGTTAGGGGAAAGCAGTGTTTTCAAGTTGACTGTACTTGAAAACACATGTATAGCATTGTAAGAAACAAGAATTTTACTTAGGTTTCCAAAGTGAGGAACCGGCATGTTTGCCAAAGTGAAAGCAGTGTTTTGACATTCATTGGAAGTGAAGACAAGTGCATAGCTGCCAATGTAATGAGTATATTGCTTAGATTTTTAAACTGAAGAAACCAGTGTTTTGGAATAGTAGTAGGTAAAAGCAGTGTTTTTACATTGATAATGAGTGGAAGGAAGTGCATAGCAGACAAACAAACAAGTATCTTACTTAACTTTCAAAGTTGAATTAACTGCTGTGTTCACAGCCTCTTATGGGAAACCAGAGTTTTGAAGATTAATTTAAGTGAAAACACAGGCATAGCAACGAATTAAAGACAAATCTTATTTAGGGTTGTAAACAAAATAACTCAATGCCTTGGCTGAGAATTACGTAAAAGTCTTTTCTTGACATGTGAGTGAAAGCAAGAGCATTGCAGTCAAACAAACAAGAATCTTACTTACCTTTCAAACTTAATGGAAGTACTGCATTCACAGAGAGTTAGGTAAAACAAATGCCTTGAAATTGATTTTAAGTGAATACACAAGCCAATCAGCCAATGAAACTAGTTTACTTTTTAGTTTTATGGAGCAAAGTATTCCCTCCATTCAACCAGCATTCAGGAAAGGCAGTGTTTTCAAGTTGATTGTAATTGAAACCACATGCTTAGCAGTGAAAGAATCAAGAATCTTACTTAGGTTTCAAAAGTGAGGAACCAGCACTTTTGGCAGAGCAAAAGTAGAGGTTGGTCATTCGTTGTAAGTGATAACAAGTGAAAAGCTGCCAATGTAAATAGTATATTGCTTAGTTTTTAGAACTGAAGAAACCAGTGTTTTGGCTTAGCATTAGGTAAAAGCAGTGTTTTTACATTGATAATGAGTGAAATAAGTGCACGTTAGCCAAATAAGTATCTTACTTAAGTTTCAAATTTAAATGAACTGCTGCATTCACAAACTGTTAGGTTAAAACAGTGTTTTTTGTTTTTTTTTTATTGTTGGTAAAAACCAAATTTTTCACAATACATACCAATATTTGTAAAATGATATATAAATACATATGCATATATGTGCATTTGTTTACATAAATGTTATTTGTTATATATATATTAAAGGTGCTTAGATTACCTAAATATTACTCAGAAATTACAGGCATTCCCATGTTCCCCACTGCCCACACCTCCAACCACATCCCACACCAGAATTCCTCATCCATGTGGTACAACACCCGCAATGCATATACACGTCCTGGTGCCTTACCACTGAGCATAGGCCACAGTTCACATCACAGACCACACTCTCTCCCACCCATTTCTGCATCGTATATTCTGATGGAAAATGGCCTACGTCCTTCACAACTTCACCACTCAGGACAACCACCAAAGTCCCAAAAGAGCTCCAGTATTTCAACTGCCCGTCCTCTCCCTGCCCCAAAAATGTCCAGTGGCCACCGGCTCCACCTCACTGTTACAATTTCTTCCATTGCTTGAATCACAATATGTCTAAAACAGAACACCACCAAGTCCACTCTAGTACACAGCTCCTCCCCCAATCCTGAGGGGACTTGAAAGGTGATGTCCACTCCACCTCCAAGTGAGAGAGGATATAGTGGATGGGATTATCTTGCCTTCAGCAACAGGCTCTCTCCATTCCCTGGGATTGCTGTTGCCCATCGTCATTTCCTCTCCAGTTTAATTGGATGAGTCCATTGTGCTGTAGGGTAAGAGTTGCAGCTCCAACGAGATTCCAGGCACAGCTGGCACATAGGTGGGCCAGAGGATACAGTCTCTGGAAGTACACCTAAAAACTCCTGCATTACATATAGGTTTGCGTAGAAGGGACTGATGGACCATGTGCAGGGATGACTTATTTGAGTCCTACTCTCTCACTCTCAGCAACACAGATGCCAATGAAGAGCCCAATAATTAGGCATCAATCTCTGTGGCTATCCCCACTTGTATAGCACATGGGTGTCACCAGAGCCCTCAGGGGTCCCTCAGTGTGTGGTGATACCCACTTTGGTGTTCTATGAGATCCTACTGAGGTATGCATAAGTATTACCTCTGGGATGACCTCCTGACACTCTTTGAAGTCTCTTAGCCATGTGAAATCATTTCTCTTTACATTTTCCCCCTTTTATTCAAGATCTTTTTCTGATCGTGTTGCCAGTAGGCACTTGGTATTAATCCCTGATTGCCAGGGAGGCTCATCCCTGGGAGTCATGTCCCACATAGAGGGGAAGGTAATGCATTCAAATGCTGAGTTTGGCTTAGAGAGAGGCCACATTTGAGCAACAAGGAGACTCTCAGTTGGTAACCCTTAGGCACCCCAAAACAGTAGGCTAAGTTTCAATTAGAAGAACAAATACACATAAGGCTAGTCCTCAATAACAAGAACCCATCAGTGGGCCATCCTCTTTTGCCAGACACTGCCTTTGCACTCAGGGGACTGTTGCTGCTCCCTTGGGGAATATAGCAGAGCTCTCCAGGCTGGGAATTCAGACTCCCTCATTAATTGAGTAATTGTCTACCCACCTTGACCATGCCCCATCCCTTGACCATTTGAACAATTTTATATATCTTTCATGTATATTCAGATGGACTTACTCCCATGAATTCCCCATCCCAGACACCCCCCCACCAATGATTCTCTGCAGCCCCTCTTGCAACCTTTCTGTGATCCAAAACTTCCTTGAATATGAAGCCAATATAATAACAAAATACAATTAATAGGAAAAAGAAACAGTAATGATAATTTTATATGCAAGAGATAAGTACAAGGAGACTCAGAAGAAAAAAAAGGAAACTAAACTAGTAATAAAAAATAGTTAGCAGATTGGGACATTTGAAAAAATGGGAAAAAAACCAAAACAAACAAAAATCCTTTTTTTAAGAGAAATTATTCTTTTTTCCTTTTATCACTGTAATATCGGATGTCCAGTGTATCATGAAACCTTCCCCCTCTCATTCCCCAGTGTCTCCCAAATTTCAATTTATATTTCAGAGATGTTTTAGGTCACAGCAAAGTCACACATGGAATACTAGAGACTCCCACATACCCAACCGCCTTCACCCTTCCCCACCGCATATTAAAACCTTTTTTTTAATGGATGCTATCATTTTTATAGCAGTTATACAGATAGTAAAATATAGTAATTAAATTTTCAGTGGTTTACAGTAGAGTTTGCAATTTAGACTGTACAGTTTAATAATTTTTGATGATATTTATCATGCCTTCTGTCCATTAATGTAAGGTAATGAAGAATATTTCCCATGACCATTACATACCTCATTTGATCTTTTCTGTTCCTTCCTCAACATCCCCTGGGGCATATGACTCTTCCCTGTCTTGGCTCATGGGATGACAGGATTCATATTTACATGTCCTGGTCATTCTAACCTGTCCTTCCTAATCTACCCACCTGTAAATCTTGCACCACTGAACCCAGTAAAATCTCTACCCACCTGTTTTATCCTTCAATATGTAACTATACTCGTTCAATTTACCATAAATAATGTCCATATGGGTGATGGCTCACAGCCTACCATTCTCTCTTTCTTTCTTGTTAGCCTATCTTTCAGTCAGTGGTTCTCAGAAACTGTTATCTTACCTCAATTCAAACCAATGAGGTCATAAATTCTTCTTCCTTCAAATCCTGGCTTGCTTCACTCAACATAAGGTCTTCAAGATTCATCCATGTTATTCCATGTGTTAGCACTTTATTCCTTCTAACAGTTGAGTAATATTCCATTGTATATATGTTCCACATTTTGCTTATCCATTCATCTGTTGAAGGGCACCGTGGATGATTCCAACTTTTGACAATTGTGAACAATGCCGCTATGAACATTGGTGGGCATATTTCTAGTTGTGTCTTTGCTTTCAATACTTCTGGGTATATACCCAGTAGTGGAATTGCTGGATCATATATGATCTATTGTTAGTTTTCTGAGGAATCGCCAAACTGTTCTCCACAGTGGCTGGACCATTCCACAATCCCATGAGCAGTGGATGAGGGTTCCTATTCCTCCACATCCTCTCCAACACTTATATTCTGCTGTTTTTCTCATAGTTGCCATTATGATGGGTGTAAGATGGTATCTCATTGTGGTTTTGATTTGCATTTACCTAATAGCTTGCAATGTTGAGCATTTTATTATGTGCTTTTTAGCCATTTGTATTTCTTCCTTAGAGAAGTGTCTTTTTAGGTCACTTGCCCATTTTTTAAATGGGTTGTTTGTCTTTTTATTTTCAAGATGTAGGATTTCTTTATATATGCAAGATATTAGGCTCCCATCAGATATATGATTGCCAAATATTTTCTCCCATTGGGTAGGCTGGCTTTTTATTTTTTTAATAACATACTTTGAGGTGCAGAAGTTTTCAATTTTGATGAAATCCCATTTATCTATTTTTTCTCTTGCTTCTCGTGCTTTTTCTGTGAAGTTCATGAAATCATTTCCTAATACTAGGTCCTGTAGACGCTTCCCTACACAATCTTCCAAGGTTTTTATGGTTTTGGATCTTATATTTAGATTTTTGAACCATCTGGAGTTGATTTTTGTATAAGGTGTGAGATGGTATTCTTCTCTCATTCTTTTGAATATGGATATCCAGTTCTCCAAGTAGCATTTGTTAAATAGGCCATTCTCTCCCAGTTGAGTGGGCTTGGTGGCCTAGTTGAATATCAGATGATGGTATATGCAAGGATCTATATCAGAACTTGCAATTCGGTTCCATTGCTCAGTAGGTCTATCCTTGTGAAAATACCATGTGGTTTTGATCACTGTAGCTTTGTAGTTTGTTTTAAAGTCAGGTAATGTGATACCTCCAACTTCATTTTTCTTTTTCAGTATGTCTTTGGCAATTTGGTGCCTTTTACCTCTCCCAATATATTTTGTGGTTAGTATTTCCAGTTCCTTAAAATATATAGTGTTGATTTTTATAGGGATTGCATTAAATCTATAGATTCATTGTGTAGGATAGACATCTTGATGAGGTTTAGTCTTCCTATCCATGAACAGGGAATATTTTTCCATTTATTCAAGTCTTCTTTGATTTCCTCTAACAGTGTTGTGTAGTTTTCTGCATATAAGTCCTTTACATCATTAGTTAAATTTATTCCTAGGCATTTGATTCTTTTAGTTACTATTGTAAATCGTATTTTTTTCTTCATATCCTTCTCAGATTGCTTGTTATTTGTGTACAGAACTGCTACTGAGTTTTGAGCATTAATCTCGTAGCCTGCAACATTACCGAAGTCATTTATATGTTCTAGAAGCTTTGTTGTAGATTTTTCAGGGTTTTCTATGTTTAAGATCATGTCATCTGCAAATAATGAGATTTTCACTTTTTCCTTTCCAATGTGGATGCCTTTTATATCCTGTTCTTGCCTCAGTGCTCGGGCAAGTACTTCTATGACAATGTCAAATAGGAGTGGTGATAGAGGGCATCCTTGTCTTGGTCCCAATATCAGAGGGAAGGGTTTTAGGATTTCACCATTAAAAATGTTGTTGGCTTTCGGTTTTTCATATATACCCTATATCATATTCAGAAAGTTTCCTTCTGTTCCTATCTTTTGTAGTATTTTTTTTCAGGAAAGTGTGCTGTAGTTTGTCGAAAGCTTTTTCTGTGTCTATAGAGAGGAACATGTGTTTTTTTTTTTCTTTCAATCTGTTTATGTGGTGCATTACATTGATTGATTTTCTTATATTGAACCATCCTTGCATACCTGGGATGAAAACCACTTGGTCATGGTGTATAATCCATTTGATATGATGTTGAATGCGATTTGCAAGTATTTTGTTGAGGAATTAAGCATCTAGTTTCATTAGAGTAATTGGTCTATAATTTTCCTTTCTTGTGGTATCTTTGTTTGGTTTTGGTATAAGGGTAAAGTTAGCATCGTAGAATGAGTTAGGCAATATTCTTTCTACTTCTATTTTTTGGAAGAGGTTAAGGAGAATTGATGTTAGCTCTTTCCAGAATATTTGGTAGAATTCAGCTGTGAAGCCATCTGGTCATGGGCTCTTCATAGTTGGGAAGTTTTTGATGACTGAGTCTATTTCTTTACTTGTAATTGGACTGTTGAGTTCATCAATTTCTTCTTTCATCAATGTAGGCTTTTTGTGAGATTCTAGAAACTTGTCCATTTCCTCTAAATTATCATTCTTGTTGGCATATAATTTTTCAAAGTATCCTCTTATGATAATCTTTATTTTGGTGGGGTCAGTAGTGATATCCCCTTGCTTATTCTTTATTTTGTGTATTTGAATATTTCCCTCTTTTTCTTTGTTAGTCTGGCTAAAGGTTTGTCAGTTTTATTGGTATTCTTGAAGAATCAGCTTTTGGTTTTGTTTATTGTTTCTAGTGCTTTCTTATTCTCTATTTCATTTAGTTCTGCTCTAATCTTTGTTATTTCCTTCTTTCTACTTCCTTTTGGTTTAGTTTGTAGCTGTTTTTCCAAATCCTCCAAGTGTGTAGTTAGGTCTTCAATTTTAGATTTTTCTTCTTTTTTAATATATGAATTTATGGCTATGAACTTCCCTCTCAACACTACCATCGCTACATCCCATAGGTTTTGTTTTGATGTGTTGTCATTTTCATTTGTTTCAAAGGAGTTTCTGATTTCTTTTGAGATTTCCTCCTTGACCCACTGTTTGTCTAAGAGTGTGTTGTTTAGCTTCCATATCCTTGTGTCTAACCTGTTTCTCTGGCCCTTAGTCATTTCCAATTTCATTCCATTGTGTTCAGAGAAATTGCTTTGTATAATCTCAATCTTTCTGAATTCATTGTGAGTTGTTTTGTGGCCTAGCATGTGGTCTATCTTGGAGTATGTTCCGTGTGCATTTGAGAAGAACGTAAATCCTGCTGCATTTGGGTGGAGTGTTCTGTATATGTCTATTAAGTCCATGTCCTCTAATGTATTGTTGAGAGCCTTTGTTTCTTTAGTGATTCTCTGTCTCGATATTCTGTCTAATGATGATAATGGTGTGTTAAAGTCCCCTGCTATAATTATAGAGGCATTTATTTCTCCACTTAGTTTTTCCAGGGTTTGCTTCACGTATTTTGAGGCACCCCGATTTGGTGCATAAATGTTTATGATTGTCCTCTCTTCTTGAAAGTAAACCCCTTTTACTAATATATACTGTTCATCTTTGTCTCTTATGATAATTTTGCATTTAAAGTCTATTTTGTCTGATATTAGAATAGCAACTCCTGCCCATTTTTGGCTATTGTTAGCTTGTAAAATGATTGTCCAGCCATTCACTTTAAGCCTCCTTGAATTCCTGGATCGAAGGTGGGTTTCTTATAGACAGCATATAGATGGATGATATTTCCTTAACCATTCTGCCAATCTGTGTCTCTTGATAGGTGAATTTAATCAATTAATATTCATTGTTATTACTCATAATGAATTTCTTACTTCAGCCATTTTTCTTTGGATAATTGTATGTCATATGTTGTTTTGTTTTTATTTTTTGTCATGTTAGTTGCTTTTAAACTCTCCTCCAACTCCCTCTCCCTTGTTTTTTCCTTTCAACTTGTAGAACTTCTTTTAGTGTTTCTTGAATTGCAGGTTTCTTGTTGACATACTCTCTTAATTTCTGTTTATCTGTGAATATTTTAAACTCTCCAACATTTTTGAATGCCAATTTTGCTGGGTAGAGAATTCGTGGCTGGATATTTTTTTCTTTTAATATTTTGACTATGTCATACCACTGTCTTCTTGCCTCCATGGTTTCAGCTGAGAAATCAGCACTCAATCTTATTGTGCTTTCCTTGTATGTGATGGTTCTCTTTTCTCTTGCTTCCTTGAGTAATTTCTCTTTGTCTTGAGCATTGGACATTTTGACAAGTATGTGTCTTGGAGTTGGCCTGGTGGGATTTATACTGTTTGGGGTGTGCTTTGCTTCCTGTATCTCCACATCCCTCTCTGTCAATAAGGTTGGGAAATTTTCAGCCATTATTTCCTTCAACACTTCTTCTGTTCCCTTTCTCTTCTCTTCTCCTTCTGGGATGCCCATAATGTGTATGTTTGAGCGTTTTGTGTTTTCGTTTAATTCCCTGAATCCCTGCTGGATTTTTTTTATCTTTTTGTATATTTGTTCTACTATCTGTTTGATTTCAGATGTATTGTCTTTCACATCACTAATTCTTTCTTCTGCCTATTCAAATCTGCTGCTATATGAATCCAGCGTCTTTTTTATTTCTTGGATTGTGCCCTTGGTCACCATATATCCATTATCTTTTTGGGAGTTTTTACATTTTCTTCAGTAGGTTCTCCAAGTGTCTTCTTTATATTCTTAATCTCTTCCTTCACCTCTTTAAGTTGGTCCATAATATTTGTTTGCAAAGCTTTGATTAGTTGTTCAAAGATCTGCTTCAGTTCCTGGTTTTTAGTTTGTTCATTGGATTGGTCCATGTTTTCCTGTTTCTCAGTGTGTTTTGTAATTTTTTGATGCCCTCTAGTCATCATTTTATCTTGATGGATTCATTCAGTTGATTAGCTTCTCTCTCTGCTCTAGAGTTTTATTTAGCTGGTTGTTCTGGGTGTGTAAAGTTTTCTCTTTGATACTTTTTCTTCTTATTTATTTTCTTGCTTCTTTCTATGATTCCTTCAAGGCAAAGATTAGGTCTGGAGGAATCAAAAGATGTGAGAAAGCAAGAAGAATAATAGTAAAATTGCTAAAAGTTAGAAGAGGGGCCAAATAAGACTTAATTTTGTGAATATTTAACTCAAGTAGGCTGTGTAGAGCAATAGGAAAGAAAGTGGAGTACCTACAAGGACTGGGAAACCAAATATAGGAATATATATATAATGATTTGAGGGCTAGAATTATGATGAGAGAGAGAAAGAGTTAAGAAAGGGCTAAAAGGAAAGAGTTAATATTAATAAAGAGAGAAAACAACAAAGTAGAGGGAATAGTAATTGACACCCTTGAGTTGTGGGCGTATGGAAAAAATGTGAAATTTAATAGCCACAACAGAAAGCAGAGGGCAAAAAGATGAAGGAGGGATAATAGATAGTTTGAAAAACGAAATCAATATATAGGGAAAATGCGAAATTCCTTAAAAAGAAGCACAGCAAAGAAGAGAGAAGCTAGGAGCACCTAATTTTAAAAAATGCAAGAAAGAAGAAAAGGCTGAGGAAAGAGGAAAGAAAAGCAGGAAGCAACAAATAAACAGAGAAAAAGCAAGTAACTACACTGGCAAGCAGTCAAACAAAGTTAAGGGAGATCAATATTCCCTGGGGTCCCGTGGATTCTCTCAGCCTGCTTGTGTTTATCCAACAATTTCCACACAGGGTTTTTATATGCAGGTCCTGAAGAAGCTTTTGGCTATTAAACTAAATTAAAAATAATTTATTTTTCATTTATTAAAGGGACCGTTTTATTAATTAATTAATTAATTAATTAATTTATTTATTTATTGGCATAATACAGGACCAAAAATAAGTCCTTCTCTAGACCACCCCTCACATGGAGTAGGCCCTAACTGGGCTCGTGGAAACTAATAAAGCATTTCCCAATTTCTGCATTCCCCAGGGATGCAAAATTCTGATGTTTGTCAGTGCAGAAAGCTAAAAACAGCAGAGTTTGGCTGACTCCACCCTTCTGGATCAGAGCCCCTGCGTCATCAGCCTGCGTGTAAATGAGGCTATCTCTGCAGATTTGCCTCACCCCTCAGCCTGGCGCTGCTTCAAGCTGGCTTCTCTGCTCCCCAAAGTTATGGTGGGGTCAAGGTAGCCAGATCGACAGCTAAAACATACCCTCTCGCCTTTCTGTCAGAACTATCCCTCTCTTGGAGATTGCCATTCTTCCCAGCTCTGCGGGCTGTTGCTAATCCCTTGGATGATAAGCTAATCAACTCCCTAGAAGATTAACCCCTCCCCTCCTCTGGGTGCCAATTCACTGCAGCTGTTTTGTTCATCTAAGTTGCTGGGGGCTTCAGGAAGCCAAATCCCCAGACAATAAAGCTCTCTTAACTTCAGAAAATGCCCCGTCCCACTGGCTGAGGTCACACAGTTACTGGAGGGACGGCAGTCACGTTTCCAACTGGTATTTTCCCATCCATAGGGGTGGGTGTCAGCCGACTGTGTTAACCACCACAGGCAGACTTAAAACTCATGAATCTCTATGGTACAATCCACACAGTCAATTGGTCCAGATGGATGTCCCAAGCTTCTTATTCCACATGCCCACAGCATATTCCCCCATGCTGCACCCCGTCCACATTCAACCATGATCAGGGAGATGTCTGCAGTTGTCCTCCTAAGCTGACACCATCTTGCCCACTTGAGTCTGTTTTAAACATGAATTTAAATGAAAACACAGGCATAGCATCAAATAAAACACAAATCTCATTTAGTTTTGTAAAGTGAAGAAACCACTTTCTTGGCTTAGCCTTAGGTAAAAGCTGTGTGTTGACATGTGAGTGAAAGCAAAGGCATAGCAGCGTAAAAAAGAAGAATCTTACTAACCTTTCAAACTTGAATTAACAACTGTATTCAAAGGTAGTTGAAACCAGTGACTTAAAGTTGATTGTAAATGAATACACATGCAAATCAGCGAATAAAACAAGTTTGCTTTTTGGTTTTCTGAAGCAAAAAACACACTGATTCAACAAGCTTTCAGGAAAAGCAGTGTTTTCAAGTTGATTGTAATTGAAAACACATGTATAGCAGTGTAAGAAACAAGAATCTTACTTAGATTTCCAAAGTAAGGAACCAGCAGCTATGGCAGAGTAAAAGGAGTGGTTGGTCATTCATTGTAAATGATAACAAGTGAATAGCTGCCAATGTAAGGAGTATATTGCTTTGCTTTGAAAACTGAAGAAACCAGTGTTTTGGCATAGCATTAGGCAAAAGCAGTATTTTTACACTGATAATGAGTGAAAGGAAGTGCACAGTAGCCAAATAAGTATCTTAGTAAACTTTCAAAGTTGATTTAACTGCCTCATTCACAGCCTGTTAGGTGAAACCAGTATTTTGAACATGAATTTAAATGGAAACACAGGCATAGTAGCAAATATAAGACAAATCTTATTTCGTATTATAAAGTGAAGAAACCAATACATTGGCTTAGCATTAGGTAAAATCCGTGTGTTGACATGTGTGTGAAATCGAAGACATAGCAGGCAAAAAACAAGAATCATACTTACCTTTCAAACTTGAAGTAACTGCTGCATTCACTGAGATTTAGGTGAACCCAGTGTCTTGAAGTTGATTGCAAGTAAATACACATGCAAAGCATCCAATGAAACAGGTTTCTTTTTTTATTCTCTGAAGCAAAGAATTCAATGCATTCAGCCAACGTTAGGGAAAAGCAGTATTTTCAACTTGATCATAGTTGAAACCACATGTATAGCAGTGTAAGAAACAAGAATCTTACTTAGATTTCCAGAGTGAGGAACCGGCAGCTATGGCAGAGTAGAAAAAATTTTTAACACTTATTGTAATTGAAAAAAAGGGCTTAGCTGCCAATGAAAGGAGTATATTGCTTTGTTTTGAAAACTGAAGAAACCAGTGTTTTGGCATAGCATTATGTAAAAGCAGTATTTTTACATTGAAAATGAGTGAAAACAAGGTCACAGCAGCCAAACAAATAAGGATCTTACTTAAGTTTCAAAGGTGAATTAACTGCTGCTTTCACAGCCTGTTAGGTGAAACCTGGGTTTGAATATGAATTTAAATGAAAACAGAGGTATAGCAAGAAATAAAACACAAATCTTATTTACTTTTGTAAAGTGAAGAAACCATAGCCTTGGCTTAGCCTTAGGGAAAAGCTCTGTGTTGACATGTGAGTGAAAGCATGGGCATAACAGCGAAACAAACAAGAAACCTACTTACCTTTCAATCTTGAAATACCTACTGCATTCACAGAGAATTAGGTGAAACCCGTGTCTTGAAGTTGATTGTAAATGAATACACATGCAAATCAGCCAATGAAATAAGTTTCCTTTTAGGTTTTCTGAAGCAAAGAACTCCCTGCATTAAACCAGCATTCAGGAAAAGCAGTGTTTTCAAGTTGATTGTAATTGAAAACACATGCATTGTAAGAAACAAGAATCTTACTTAGATTTCAAAGTGAGGAACGGGGAGCTTTGGCATAGTAAAAGCAGTGTTTTGACATTCATTGTAAGTGAAAACAAGTGCATAATTGCCAATGAAATGAGTATATTGCTTAGTTTTGAAAACTGAAGGAACCAGTTTTTTGGTATAGTATTAGATAAAAGCAGTGATTTTACAAAGATAATGACTGAAAGCAAACGACTAGCAGCCTAACAAACAAGTATCTTACTTCACATTCAAAGTTGAATTAACTGCTGCATCCATAGCCTATTACGGGAAACCAGTATTGTGAAGACGAATTTAAGTGAAAACACAGGCATTGCACCAAATAAAAGGCAAATCTTATTTAGGATGGTAAATTGAAGAAAACGCTGCATTGGCTTAGCATTAGGTAAAATCCGTGTGTTGGCATGTGAGTGAAAGAAAGGACATACAAGCCAAAAAGCAAGAATCTTACTTACCTTTCAATCTTGAACTAACTACTGCATTCACAGAGAGTTAGGTGAAACCAGTGTCTTGAGGTTGATTGTAAATGGAGACACATTCAAAAGAGCCAATGACACAAAAATCTTTTTTGATTTTCTAAAGCAAAGAACTCAATGCATGAAGCCAAAGTTAGGGAAAAGCCATGTTTTCAAGTTGATTGTAATTGAAAACAGATGTACAGACTTGTAAGAAATAGAATCTTACTTTGATGTCCAAAGTGAGGAACTGGCAACTTTGGCATATGTAAAGCAGTGTTTTGAAATTCATTGTGAGTGAAAACAAGTGCATAGCTACCAAAGTAATGAGTATATTGCTTAGTTTGGAAAACTGAAGAAACCAGTGTTTTGGCATAGTATTAGGTAAAACCAGTGTTTTTATTGATAATGAATGAAAGTAAGCGTATAGCAGCCAAACAAACAAGTACCTTACATAACTTTCAAAGTTGAATTAACAGCTGCATTCTCAGATTGTTAAGGGAAACCAGTGCCTTGAAGATGAATTTAAATGCAAACACAGATATAGCAGCAAATAAAAGGCAAAACTTATTTAGAATTGAAAAGTGAAAAAGCACTTCATTGGCTTAGAATTCGGTAAAACCCATGTGTTGACATGCAAATGAAAGCAAGTGTATAGCAACCAAACAAACAAGTACCTTACATAACTTTCAAATTTGAATTATTTGCTGCATTCACAGACTGTTAAAGGAAACCAGTGTTTTGAAGATGAATTTACGTGAAAACACAGGCATAGCATCAAAAAAAAGAAAAAACTTATTTAGGGTTGTAAAGTGAATAAACCACTGCAGTAGCTTAGAATTAGGTAAAATCCGTGTGTTGACATGTGAGTGAAAGCAAGGGCATAGCACCAAAACAATCAAGAATCTTACCTTTCAAACATGAAGTAACTACTGCCTTCACAGAGAGTTAAGCGTAAGCAGTGTCTTGAAAATGATTCTAAGTGAATACACATGCGAATCAGCCAATGAAACATGTTTACTTTTTGGTTTTCTGAAGCCAAGAACTCACTGCATTCAACCAGTGTTGAGGTAAAGCAGTGTTTTTGAGTTGATTGTAATTGAAAACACATGCTTAACAGTGTAAGAAACAAGAATCTTACTTAGGTTTCAAAAGAGAGGAAATGGCAGCTTTGGCAGAGTAATAGAAGTGGTTGGTCATTCGCTGTAAGTGATAACCAGTGAATAGCTGCCAATGTAAGAGGTATATTGCTTAGTTTTGAAACCTGAAGAAACCAGTGTTTTGGCATAGCATTAGGTAAAAGCAGTGTTTTAACATTGATTATGAGTGAAAGCAAGTGCACAGCAGCCAAACAAATAACTACATTATATAAAATTCAAAGTTGAATTAACTGCTGCATTCACTGCCTGTTAGATGAGACCAGTGTTTTGAACGTGACTACAAATGAAAACCAGGCATACCATCAAATAAAACGCAAATCTTATCTAGTTTTGTAAAGTGAAGAAACCACGGCATTGGCTTAGCATTAGGTAAAATACTTGTGGTGACATGTGCGTGAAAGCAAGGCATAGTAGCCAAACAAACAAGAATCTTACTTACATTTCAAACTTGATGTAACTACTGCACTCACAGAGAGTTACGTGAAACCAGTGCCTTGAAAATGATTTTAAGTGAATGCACATGCAAATCAGCCAATGAAACAAGTTTCCTTTTTCTAGTTTTTAAGCAAAGAACTCCCTGCATTCAACCGTCATTCAGGAAAAGCAGTGTTTTCAGGTTGATTGTAATGGAGAAAACATGCTTAGCAGTGTAAGAAACAAGAATCTTACTTAGGTTTCAAGTTGAGGAACTGTCAGCTTTGGCAGAGCAAAAGCAGTGGTGGGTCATTCATTGTAAGTGATAACAAGTGAATATCTGCGAATATAAGGAGCATATTGCTTAGTTTTGAAAACTAAAGAAACGAGGGTTTTGGCATAGCATTAGGTAAAAGCAGTGTTTTTGCATTGATAATGAGTGAAAGCAAGCACACAGCAGCCAAAAAATAAGTATCTTACTTAGCATTCAAAGTTGAATTAACTGCTGCATTCACAGCCTACTATGTGAAAACAGTGTTTTGAACATGAATTTAAATGAAAACACAGGTATAGCATCAAATAAAACACAAATCTTATTTAGTTTTGTAAAGTGAAGTAACCACTGCATTGGCTTAGCCATAGATAATTCAGTGTGTTGACATGTGAGTGAAAACAACGGCAAAGAAGCCAAACAAAAGAGAATCTTACTTACCTTTCAAACTTGAAGTAACTACTGACTTCACAGAGAGTTAGATGAAATCAGTGCACTGAAAATGATTTTAAGTGAATACACATGTGAATCAGCCAATGAAACATTTTTCCTTTTTGGTTTTCTGAAGCCAACAATTCACTCTATTCAAACAGTGTCGAGGAAAAGCAGTGCTTTCAAGTTGATTGTAATTGAAAACACATGCTTAGCAGTGTAAGAAAAAAAAATTACTTAGGTTTCAAGTTGAGGAACCAGCAGCTTTGGCAGAGTAAAAGGAGTGGTTGGTCATTCCTTGTAAGTGATAACAAGTGAATAACTGCCAATTTAAGGAGTATATTGCTTAGTTTTGAAAACTGAAGAAATCAGTGTTTTGGCATAGTATTAGGTAAAAGCTGTGTTTTTACATTCATAATGAGTGAAAGCAAGTGCGTAGCAGCCAAACAAGTATCTTCCTTAAATTTCAAAGTTGAATTAACTGTTGAATTCACAGCCTGTTATGGGAAACAATGGTTTCGAAGATGAATTTAGATGAAAACACAGGCATAGCAGCAAATATAAGACAAAAGTTATTTGGGATTGTAAAGTGAAGAAACCAATGCATTGGCTGAGCATTAGGTAAAATCCCTGTTTTGACATGTAAGTGAAAGCAAGGACATAGCAGCCAAAGAAACAAAAATCTTACTTACCTTTCAAACTTGAAGAAACTACTGCTTTCACAGAGAGTTAGGTGAAACCAGTGCCTTGATATTGATTTTAAGTGAATACACATGCCAATCAGCCAAAGAAACAAGCTTCATTTTTGGTTTTCTGAAGCAAAGAACTCCCTGCATTCAAGCAGCATTCAGGAAAAGCAATGTTTTCAAGCTGATTTTAATTGAAATCACATGCTTAACAGTGTAAGTAACAAGAATCTTACTTAAGATTCATTAGTGAGGAACCGGCAAATTTGCCGAGCAAAAGCATGGTTGGTCATTCGTTGTAAGTGATAAACAGTGAATAGCTGGAATATAAGGAGTATATTGCTAAGTTTTGAAAACTGAATAAACCAGTGTTTTGGCATAGCATAATGTAAAAGCAGTGCGTTAACATTGATAATGAGTGAAATCAAGCGCACAGTAGCCAAAAAAATGATTATCTTACTTAAGCTTCAAAGTTGAATTAACTGCAGCATTCACAGCCTGTTAGGTGAAACCAGTGTTTTGAACATGAATTTAAATGAAAACACATGTATAGCATCAAATAAAACACAAATGTTATTTTGTTTTGTAATGTGAAGAAACCACTGCTTTGGCTAAGCCTTACAGAAAAGCTGTATGTTGACATGTGAGTGAAAGCAAGAGCATAGTGCCAAACAAACAAGAATCTTACTTACCTTTCAACCTTGAGATAACTACTGCATTCTCAGAGAGTTAGGTGAAACCAGGGCCTTGAAATTGAATTTAACTGAAAACACATGCAAATCAGCCATTGCAACAAGTTTCCTTTTTGGATTTCTGAAGAAAAGAAATCACAGCATTCAATCAGTGTTCAGGAAAAGCAGTGTTTTCAAGTTGATTGTAATTGAAAATATATACTTAGCAGTTTAAGAAACAAGAATCTTACTTAGGATTCAAATGTGAGGAACCTTCAACTTTTGCAGAGCAAAAGCA
>JAQZBX010060049.1:0-17390 GCA_029593785.1 Cabassous unicinctus | reverse complement strand
ATTATTCTACTATAGACTTATTATTATTCTAACAATGGAAGAACTCTTATCACTGATATAAAGACTGTGGCTACCAGAGGTTCTGAGTGATGGGAGAGGGAAGAATAGGTGTAATATGGGGGTATTTTTGGGACATTGGACTTGTCCTGCATGACATTGCAGTGACAGATACAGGCTATTGTATATTTTGTCATAATCTACAAAATTGTGCAGGACAGAGTGTAAACTATAATGTAAATGTAATCCACGGTTAGTAACAATGCTTCAATATGTGTTCATCAATTATAACAAACGTACCACATTAATGAGGGATGTTGCTGATATGGGAAAGTGGGGGAGGGAGGGAGTGGGACATAAGGGAATCCCTTATATTTTTTATGTAACATTTATATAATCTAAATCTTCTTTAAAAACAAAAAAATTTAAAGTAGCAATGAAAAAAAATTAATGTAACAGAAATCTTAAATTATGATGACCTCCAAATATATGCTGTTTTCTACATTTTAGTAGATGATTCCCCCCCACACCCTGCCTGGATCTATGTCATATGAACTGGATAAAATTCAACAGAGTTTATTTTTGTTGATTCTACTTAGTGGTTTCCTATTAAATTATTGTATTTCTTAGACCTGACTCCCCACTCCCCCCAAATCAAATTGAATGCTTAGCTTGACATCAAACATGTGGGATTAGCGCAGCTTCTTAGGGAAGCATGCTAATAATATCAGTGACAATGACTAGAATTTCTTCATCTTCCTACAAAATCCATGAAACGGTGAGAGTAACTTTACAGAGGCAGCTGGGGAACCACCACAGCAAAACTAGAATCTACGTCTAGAGACATATAAGCTGTCTTAATGTCAAGGCAGAAAAAACAGGCCCTTTGGGTGGGCAGGTAGCACTTAATTAAGAAATACTTCAAACTGAACCTAAAGCTACTCTTACCACAAGTCCTCTGTTCCATCACCTCATACTGATTTAGGAAACCATACATGCAGGAAATTAATGGAGATAATAGGGACTAGGATGGTTAGAATTTAATAAATCATTATACAGTGTTGCTTGTTATTTCAATCAGTCCCTTCCTCCTTGAACTCAAAGTGATTCGCCACTTTATTATGGGGAATAATTCATAGACTTAAGGAAGAAAAATACTTAATTTTATATCGTTTTGGGGAATCTTAAAAAATAAGAGATTTAATTTTTCACAGAAACCAATGCATATATACAAAATAAGAAAACTAAGCAAATTTAGGAAAAGAAGTACATGGCTGTGTAGTTCCTTTATAAGACATGGAAAATGAGATATAGAGCATATTTAAGAGATATAAATAGCACTATTGTGTATTAATTTGAGTTTATTCTCTAAGAAACAAAAATGTATAATTACCATCAAGTGAATTTGTAACCACAAATGTATCACAAAGCCTTTTTACATTAGCCCAGAATAAATATAAAATTATAAAGGATTAAAGAGGAACTAGAGGAAGGATGGTAGTCTGAGAACCATTCTTGGTTCATACGCTATTAATTCCCTCCCCAAGTGACTCCATTATAAATACAAGGCAAATCCCTCTTCCCCTGAGAATCATGCGGTTTTCATTTGTTTCTTTGTTTAAATTAATTTCCCAGTAAGGTATTGGAGAAGCTACCCTGTTTAAAAATTTACTCTAACATAAGATAAATAAAAATGGAACTTTGAAAGCTTTAGCTAGACTTTTGTGCAACTAGCTGAAAGATGTCTCAAAATATGGAAGGCCTGTGGTGTATGTTTTATGTTCAGTATGTAATGTACGTTGCAGAGTAGGTGCTAGACTTCAGCTGAAAGCATAACTAGATTAGCTGCTACTGCTTTGCAGAACAAGAAGCCTAACCTTAAAAGGGTTGCAGATTTCAGTCCATTATTATTAGTTCCTGGTCAATAAGAGGCACTGGTTTCTCCCCTGGGGAAGCATGCAGTTGCTCTACCTTCTTTGCTGCTTCCTGGTATCCTTCTGAAACTAATGAGATAGGGTATAGCACCACAGTTCGGCTGTTGCTCCCTAAAGCTTCTGAAATAGGCTTAGAAAGCAAATCATGCCAGTTATATGCACCCCTTTTTTTATTTCTTATCTTAAATTACCGCAGCTCTTCTATCCATTCTTACTCATCAAGAACAACCCAAATACTCCATATAATAAAAGTACAGCAATATTAAAATTCCTTCTATTTAAAGTCAAACCAGTTTTCATGATTACATTTGTACAAAAAATTAAAGTTCCATTAATAAATTATTATTTTCCCTTGAAAAAAGGAAAATAAGTCCATGATTCTAGGAAGATAGCTCCATTGGTAGTGGCATAGTTTTGGATCTCTACGAATCCATATTTAAAAGCAGACAGAGCAACTAGATAGTAAATCTACCATCCCCTGGACAACTCTTTCAATAAAACAAAGTGACAAGGTAAGCCCAAGATATAAACAGGTGAAGACAAGCCTTCAACAGCCACAAGACCTGCCATGTTTCAGCATGTGTGCAGGACGAAGAGGGAATAATCAGTGTTTAACATACCTTAGAGGAGAAGAACTTGAAAAGAGCTGGCAGGTATTTATAGGAAAGCAGGGAAGGCCAATTTGGGAACAACCATGGAAAGTGGGAAGGGTTTATTCCCACTGTGATAGCTGTGAATGCAAAGGATCCACCATAGCAAGAAGGAGCCAGAGCTGTCTGGCCTCAAAGAACTCCTAAAATGGACCAACCAGAGTCCCTTTCCAGAACAACACCCCACACTGAAGAGAAGCTGATAGGGGTGGAATCCCTACCGAGAGTGGGGGAGGATTGAAAAAGTCCAGATGAAAGAAGGGCATGCAAAACAAGAGCTCATAGAAATAACTGGCATATTTTTGAGCACTATAAGGAAACAACAGATGAGAGAGCTTATGACGTTAGCAAAGCTATATTAAACCCTATCTCCTTTTAAAAGTTCAGAGGAATTAATTTCACATAAAAATGAGCAACAAAAAGCTATCAAGGTCAAATCCCACCCAAAGATATTTTGAAGGAAAAAAGGAAGCAAAGGCACAGAACAGCATCTTTACACATAATGAAAGCATACTTGAAGACACATCCATAAAACTGATCAAAATCATAACCTACTCATTCAAAATGAGTTAGAAAACTTTAAGAAAATTATACAAGTATGAAAGGACAACATAAATCAGACAGAGAACTACAGAAATGAGGTGACAGAACTCAGGAAAATATTGAAAATAGAAGAAAAATTATTTCAGAATTTAAGACAAATTTTGAGAAATACAAGTATGAACAAACATAACTCAATGCTTTAAGAGAGATAGAAAAGTTTAGGAAGAACAAAATTTAAAAATCAGACATAAATGAAGCAATAGGTAGAAAGGATTTGAAAGAAAGTGACAAATACTGAACACAAAGAAGATCTAATATATGGATCACAGAAGAAAATTAACAAGGAAATAAAGCATATACTAATAGATTTATATCTAGACATACATAGATGTGTAGACATCGTTATATAGGTATGATGGAAATGGTATCTTTTTATCTTTGTATTTTCATTTCCTAATTGTTAATTTAATAGCATTAATTTTTATACTGGTCTCTTCTCAAGTATATTGTTAAATTCTTTTACTAATCAGCTAATATTTGGCAGTCCATTTGGATTTTCTACATCAACAACCATGACAAGTGCTAACAGTAACAACTTTATCCCTTCCTTATCAATCCTTAAGACTTTTATTACACATCTTTCCAGGTGTATTAACTAGCTAAGCTCTTTAATACAATGCTAAATCAATGAGACTGTAGTGGAATCCTGGTTTTGTTCCAGATTTAAAGGGAATACTTTAATGTTTCATGATTAATGTATGTGATTTTTTAGATACCCTTTAAAAGGTTAAAGAATTTCCCTTCTATCCCTCATTTATTATGTACTTTTATCATAAATGCATGTTAAATTTAATGGCTATTTTTCTGCATCTATGGAGATGATCACATTCCTTTGCCTCTTTAATCTTTTAATTTGGCTAGATACACAATCTGATTCTCTAACAGTAAGTCAATCTTTTGTTGCTTGAATAAACCCAGCATTGTTATGTTGCATTTCTTTGTTTTCTTTGCTATCTTGGTATGCTAGTATTCTGTTTAAGATTTTTGCATTTATGGTCATGGATAAATTGACCCATAATTTTCTCACACTATCCTTTTCTGGTTTTGTTATTGAGGTCATGCCAGCTTCATAAAATGCCTAGTTCTATCATCTATTTACACAATTGACTCCTTATATAAATCTCTAGACTTGCATTAACTCCAAAATACAGACTCATATATTCACTTGTGTACTTACTATCTCTGCTTAGGTGTCTAATAGACATGAAAAAAAAAACAAAAAAAAAACCAACCTAATTCCTGATCTTCCCTTTCTAACCGCTGTCTTCCACATTTCAGTAAATGGCAACTCCATTTTTCCAGTTGCTCATGTCTGTTACAGTAGAGTCATTTTTGACTCCTCTATTTATTTCACTTTCTACATCCAATGCATCTTTTAACTCTACCCAGAATTCAACCACATCTTATAATCTCTTCTACTACCAACCTAGTCTAAGTCACTATTATTTCTCACCTGCAACCTGGTGTAGTCCCTTAATGTGTCTTTTTCACCTATCTGGCATCAATTCACTGCACAGAATCTAAAGTAATCTTTGAAAAAAGAGATGTCAGATTAACTCACTCATATCCTTAAAACCCTCTGATGCTTTTTTTTTTCTTTATGTAGAGTAAAGGCCAAGTCCTTACAAGGACCTATAAGGTCCTGCGTGATCTGTTCCTAACTTACCATGGTCTTCCTCACTCACTCTGCTCTGGCTACATTGGGAACTTTTTCTCCTTCAAAGATATCAAACATGCTCCAAACTCAAAGTTTTGCACTTTCCATTTCTGCTCTTTGGAATTCTATCACAGAAATATTTAGCACATTACTTTAATAATGTTGTGAATATTAAATAATAGCATACATATGATAACTAATGAAATTTTCAAACTGCTTGACCCATAGTAACTGCTCAATCAATTTTACATATTATAATTTCTCATTGCATCCATTTTCAATTCTCTGGCCACTTTCAACTCCTCTGATCCTTGACACCTCCATAATCTGGTTGTATTTACATATTCTCTCTAATTTTCAAATAAAATTTAAAATTTCAGATCTAATAACATCAGTCTTACAATGCCATAAACCAACTAACTTTATTTATCCTTAATTTTCACCTGCTTTTCTTTGCTCATGATAATTTCCTTGCCAAGAATCCCTTCATTCTTTACCTTTCCTGAAGTAGAATAATATGTAGAGATTTTTGACCAAAGTTTTTCTTACCTCGATTAGGACTTCTTGCTCTGGGATTCTCCATCAACTAGATGAACGACACTCACGGAGCTATAGGATGCAATCTAGAAGAAATGTCAGTTGGAGTACTACATAGCTTTAAAAAAAAAAAGTAGCAAGCACAACAATTGGAAATTAAGGAATTTTAAGGCAGTTGAGAAAGAAAGGATTTTTGAATTTCAAGAAAGCTTGGCTCAAAAGAGCCAGCAGTCTAGAGAACTTGATTCTAGAATTCTGAAAATGTAATGATGGAGTAGTAAAGGGTATACGATGTGAGATAAAGGCTATTTTTTCACTATATTTAAAGGGAAGGGAAAGATGTTCTTGGGCTGTAGAGAGAAATTTGGACAGGGATAGAGGCTACATAGTTTGAGAAGAGAATCTGCCTGGGTCCTGAGGTTGGGATCTACAATCCCAATCCAGGGTATGTGAGGAGCAAGTTAGTAGAAACCACACTTAGATTAAGTAAGAATATAAAACTACAAAAGGCTTATCCTCCACCTCCCATCTAGAACTTTGGAATACATAGAAGCATACACTTTATTAGAGTAAGATAGGCGGTGTATGTATGTGTGTGTGGTGTCAGTGATGGTAAGTGCTAAGAAATGAAGAGGGTCACTGAAGGTTTTAAAAGCTAGGAATTTACTATTACTGGGGCGTAATCAGTTAAAGTGAAACCTAATGTGTTTTAGAGGAGATGAATACTATTTAATAGTTTAATAATCTATGGAAATGGCACAAAAGATGTCTTTAAAAACTGCTACTAGTCTTTAAAGACATCTTTAAAAACTCTGCACGTTACTCACTCTATTACCTTTTTGTTCCTGACCTCTATGCCCACTCAAAGCCACCCTGGATTCAAGAGCCTCCAGATTTTATTTATGGGGGAGGGGAGAGGTGAGAAGAGAAGAGTAGTTGAAAGAATTAAGCATAAATTGCATTGACTAATAAACCCCATTATGGGGACAGATGAGAAATTTCTGTCAGTCAATGTCCCTCAATATTATAAAACGTGTGTATAAGGAGATTAATTTGATTGAGATAGAATTAATTGGAGGCAGGAGAGGCTAAGAGTCAAAGAGTTCTCCTGAAAAGCTATTGCATTTGGGCAAGCTGAGAAGCTGAGACTTGGAGTCTGAGCAACAGCTCAGCAAAGTGGGGGAAGGGAATGGGTAAAAGAGACATGTGAAAGCTTTTCGAAAGATCCATCTTTTAAAGTTTTGAACTTCAGAGGATTTACATACTGTTCAGTACATTTTATTCTTTTTTGTTTGTTTTCCTTAAATTTACATCACTAAATACTGATGAAACTTTTTTTTTTTAGACAAAAATGGAGTTAAAGACTCACTAGGTAGAGTTTCTGGGTAGAATGTAAGAATTATAATATGTCAACACTATAACATTTGGGACTAATAAATTTCAGGAACTGTTCTCTGTCACATGCACATAAGAAGTTATTTGATAGAATGAAAAACACATCCTCTGTATATGGAATCCATTGGAGAATCTTCTAAAACTCATGTAGGAGACGCCCTTTTTGTTTTTGATTTTCCATGGTAAAATATGATTAGGAACTGCCTTCATTTCTTAACCTAATTTTCAGATGTGGTATTATTTTATGAAAATTTAAAAATTGCCTAAATTTTATTGTGTCCACAAGTTATCCCTGTATGTTTAAAATATAATCACTGTCTTCTCAGAAATTATTTTCCTGTGATTATAATGACTTCCCTTTACTTTTTTTCCTCCTATTTTGTATTCATATTAGCATTATGAAAAGCAAATATTAAATTCCATTGAACAATTAATGTTTGAATTCAACCATTTTTTCCCCAAAATGATAAATAAAGCTGTGAACATAAAGAGCCTGCTCTTGTGAAATGTTTTATAGACTCCAAAGTGCTTTCACATAAAACATTTCACTGGTTTCTTAAAATACTCCTGTGAAGTGTCTAAGTTTAGAAGTGTACTTCCTTGTGTTTGAAATGTGAAATCTAAAGCCCTGAACTCTATAAACTACCACTAATCATACAGAAAGTGCATTAGAGAACTGCAACCTGAAGCTGACTCCAGGCCCTCGGACACAAAGGCCTACTGGGCTTGTCCAAAGGAGCTTGACATTGAACGTGTTTTCTGAACTGATTTTTGTGACCCACAATCTGAGCCTAGAACAGAATATTAGAAATTAGAACCAATCTAGAAAACAATGCATGTATTACAACCTGTGTGTGTGTGTGTGTGCTTTCATGAAAGTAAATGTGTGTGTACAAGGAGTCTTATCTCTATAAGTTGTCAACTATTCAAATTTCAACAGTTAGGTTTTCACAAGAACACATTCTAATAAAGAGAAAAGTTCAAAATATTTATAGATTAAATATGACTAAATACTAGATCTACTTTGCTATTTCAGCATTCATTAGTTAGGAAACATCTAAAATCCAAATACCAACAGCTTTTGATATCCCAATATCCTAGTAAGTGCTAGGAAGATTTGCAAAACAGGAGGATATCCATGAAGACACATTGCTAATTGCTGCATTACTAAAATCTGGTTTGGTCCTGAAAATCAAAGAAATTTTGGAATTCACCAGAATGCTCCCCAAAATACCTTAATGCAAAGGGCCACTTTAAACTAATATCACTTGTGAATAATCTGAGATATTTGTTATTGTGTGGGTAGACTTCTGGTTAGCAGATCATTCAGACTGAGTTTAAGACCAAACTAATTAGTGGTGACAAAAAAACATGTAAAGAAACATATAAATAGAGAGGGAAGAATGCTTGCTGAGGTGAGATGACATTTGAGATCTCCTGAAAAGTCACTTCATGGGCATTGCAGGATATTTTTTAGTGGAGAAACTGAGCACAGCTTTCACCTCATAGGAAACATTCTTACCAGTCTCTTTAGGGCAAAAAATGGATTAAAAATCTTATCTAGGCCAACTGTAGCTATGTACACTGTTTGCTACCTGGCATGACTCAGAAACATCTGTGCTGTGAGGGTTCTCCCAGCCTCCTCCTGGCTGCAGAGAGCTCATTCTCCCAAAAGGTGGGGAACTATGGAGAGTATGGACACCTTCTCTAGAGAGTTCACCTCACTAACTTTGTACCTTTCTTGCTGAATTAACCACTGTGTGTTTTCTTGTGGATCTGGTTGGGGCATGTTGCTTTTGTTTTGTGTTGGTCATTGTGGTAGACATATTTTTCTTTTTAAAAACATCTGGTCTGAATCGAACTCTTTGTCTCTTTTCTGCTAGATGGTGTAATAGGTGAAATATTTACTTGTTGATTAAAATATATATATTTAGATGAGGTAATGAGTCTCATTAGGTATGTGCTTATCAAGGCATGAAAATATGACCACAAAGATAATCCACCCTTGCTCTGTCCCGGGAGGCAATTCAGGTCACTGCACTGGGTGGGCTCATTGCAGGCAAAGGGTGTGCACAGTGACATGCTACATACCAAACAACCCACCTCCACCCCTCCTGATGACAAGAGAACATCACCTAGGGGAAGGGTTATTAACTGCACAGCGTGAAAGTCTCTACTACTTCCAGGCCCCAAATGGAAAAGGTAAACTGGTCTTTATGCGTTCTTGCTGAAGGGCCACCTGTTCCTATGATGTTTCCATCGCTGGTTCAGGCTAGTAAACGACGGCACTATGGGGGAAGAGAGCTGAACGATAAATGTATGTGTGTGACGTTATGAAGCATGTACGTGTGTGTTTGTGTTTATGTGTGACAGAGAGAGAAAGAGAGCCTAGAAGAGAACTCTTGTGAGAACATCAATGTTAACATTATTTACAACTTTTCTACATAAGTTGTCTACAACTGTGATTGCCATTTGAAACTATCTACATAGTCAATGAAGAAATAAATAGTAAATCTCTGCTTATTTCATTTGTTTATATTCCTGCCACCTGGATATTGTTTTTCACTGTCTTTTGCAGCAAGTTTTGGTTTCACAAAACACAGAGTGATGTATTACATATTAACAAGCCTCTACTTAGTGTATTACATTGAAAGTAACAATTACGTTTCTAAGGTATTGACAGGGTGTGTGTGCGTGTGCGCACGCGCGTGTGCATGTTTAAAACAGATTCTCCCTTTAAGATGCTCACAGTTCTTCCCTTTAATTCATTCATTCTGGAAGCCTGATGGAAGACTAATAAGCAGAGACGCAAATGATTTTGAGGTCAGAGAAGTAGGATCAGTGAAAAACGTTTTAGCGAACTATGTAGCAGTGACCAAAAAAGTTTGGGTATATATTTTTTTACTCTGAAAACTTTCCAGTTGGAGCTTGGAGTCTGTTTTGAATACTTACCCTTAATAGCAGGTCATTCAAGGTTAATTGTCACATTTACTTACTACCATCTGACTCAGTCCTTTACTCCAGCTCCCTTGAGGCCATTCTGCTAGGAGACTGATTTTTCACCTTTACAGAAGGTGGGAAACCTGGATGCAGGACCCACCAGCTACAAAATTTGTGGAGGCAAAGTGCAAAATGAAAATGGGGAGATCCTTGTTTAAGCATTAAGAATGTCAAGACTGTGACAGCAGAGCTTAAAAACCAAGTGCAGAGCCATTCTTTGTGGCTACACAGGCTGCACACCCCTGAAGCCAGCCCTGTCTGAATGCTATTGCTGTGTATCCACTGTTCGTGCTCTATTTAGCACCAGGCTCTTCTCAGTCATCAGGGGCAACTCATTCTTCCTATTTGTTGGTAACCCTTGAATATTACTCTGCCTTACCCCAAATAAGTTTCAGTCTTTGAATTATATTTGATTATGGGTAGCTCTAGGTCAATGTCAATAACAAGTCTATTGGCTTCCCAATATCCTACCCTAGTTCAGATTCTAATGGATCAACATGTCAGCACTTAAGAGCCTTCTCTAGCCTACTCATACCAATAGGAAGAGACAAAAAAAAGTACACCTTTGTACATATATTTTTCCATAACTGTCAATCAATTTCCAGTCACATGCCAAGAAGGAAGGAAACAGAGGAATGTTTGATTAGAGTCCAAAAATGCACAAGCTGATTTGGCTGTCTGAATTTGCCTGGATCCTAATTTAAGTGAAAAGTTTTAGTCAATTCCCTAATCTCATCTTCAAAAAATTTTAGGGTTATCAAGCAGATTCCAGTCCACAAATGAAAATGCTATTTACTGCATACTTAATATATGGCAGACATTTCAACATGGAGTCGTTATATTCTCATAACAATCACGTAAACAAGTTTTCATATTTTTCATCAGCCTGGAGAAGTTTCACATAGGACTTGTGGATAATTCCACAGTTGGCAACAAAATCAAGTTTCTGGAGAGCCCCTGTTGGAAATGGTTGAGTGAATCGCCATCACTTCCCCCACCACTGCTACCATGTTTAATGTTTCTTATAGTCAGTGTCAACACCTTTTGTTATGCTATCTTGAGCCCCATGCCCTAGCTGAGACACCCTGAGATGGCAATTCCTCTCCACAGCTTGAGTCTGCCCTGTGTCCACAATGCTGGGATTAGAACCAATTTTCATAATCCTTAAAGGCTGGGGAGGATCTGGTAGGATTCACCCTCCTCCCTTTCCTGCAACTCAAACTCCTTTTTTTCTTAGCAGCTCTGTATTTTGATTACTGACAGTACTAATGGTCCTTTCTTTTCCCACAGAAAAGGAAGTCCCTCTTACTGCCTTGCTCCCTTCCCCACCTTGCCTGAGGGTGAAATTTCACTGCCTCCTCCCACTATATTGTCCTTGACTTCATCTGTAGATCTCCTTTGGTAGTCACCATACCACCCTCATCAGGGCAGCAGATTTGGCTCCTTTCTTTTGGAGGTCCCTTTTCCTTGCTGAAAAATGCTGATCATCATATACAGATTAATCTGAGGGCCCAGTAATTAAACTCCTGGCTGTGTCCAATATCTAGGCTCTTTCAGTTGCTCCACACTGCTTTCCCTTCGTGGTCTAAAGTATATGGAGGACAGAAATTTAAGGGGACCCCATGATCCCATGCCCAGCTATAGGCTCCTCTCTATACATATAGGTGGGACCTTGACTAGCTTCTAATCAATATAATATGACAAAGATGATGGGATGTCACTCCCTTTATTACAATATGTTATAAAAGACTCTGTTTTGTGAGCAGACTGCCTCTAGAGTTTCTCCCTTGCTGGCTACAAAGATGCAATCTGCTCTGAATGCTACAACCACAAGAAAACAACCTGAGTGAGCTTAGCAGTGACTCCTTCCCCAGTTGAGCCTTCAGATGAGAGCCCAATCCTGACCAATAACCTTGATTGCAGCCTTGCAGAGTATCCAGGTAAGCCATGTTCGAATTCCTCACCCACAGAGATTGTGAGATAAATGTGTACTGTTTTAAGCAACAAAATTTATGGTGAATTGTTACACAGCATCAAAATCTAATGCAGAGTATGGTTTATTAGAAACTAATTGTCTTTAAAGAGTCCACCATCTTAATTCTAGAAACTATCTTAATATTCTTTCAATCAAAATTGTATGCTGTTTGTCTCACCAGTCCTGTGGTATATCATTGCTATCAGTATAACAACTGCATTTCTCTTGTCAGTTTTGCTGATCTTAAAAGATCACAATAATCTTATGGTTCTCGATGTAACATTAATGAAAAGCCCATGTATCAGTGTTTGGTTGTGAATTTTCTTACTTTTCTAGACTACTACAATTGTAGCAAAAATGAGAAAAATATACATATGGAAGTACAAGAGTCAACCTGGAGTTTGGAAAATGCTCTCTCATTCTGTGTGTGTCATCAGAGGGCTGAAACAGATGATCCCTGCATATCATTCCGCAAGATTCTATGACTCCTTGGCTAAACACTTGACTTTTACATCATCCTTCTCCTAAGAACATAAATTAATTCTGAGAGACAATCCAAGACAAGTACTTACAATATCCTTTCTGTGTTTAAAGGGTGGGGCTCAAACTCAATGGTTGCTATAGGAACTAGTGACACTATCATACAGAAGTCCTCCAGCACCCTTGGAAAATTCTCTTTTATGAGCCATGGCTCAACAGAGTTCCTTCTGGTATTTTAAATCCTCAGGTCATTGCACTTCATGTCAAGCATGTCACTGATAACATCAGATTACCTTGCTGATAAAAGATCCTGATCTTTCTTAGTTGCTATGCTTCTAAAACTCTGGGAACATATCTGCACATTAATTTGCCAACTTTCACAATCTTAGATGAGTCTAATCTAGGAGCTTCTTTATGCATTCAACCTATATGTTGGTTCTGTTGCTTTTGAAATAGAATATTTCTGAGTCTTCCTTTCTTCCTTAAATTTTGCTGGAATTCAGGGGGTAAGAGTAGACTCAGCTCTTCTACCCTTTGCCTTTAACCATGCTGGCTAATTCAATGCCATGAAGCAAATAAAAATGGGCTATAGTTATTCCAATTTTTTTTGAAGCAATCACTGAGGAGCCTCCTCACTATGTCCAACCATGTAAATCATTGTTCTTCAAGATTAGGGGCCAGCCAGGATGTGGCTGTAGCACTAGCAGCATTTACCTCATAGGGGATGTTGTCATTGAACTGGGCTCCATCCTTTCAGTGAGGATGGGTCTAGGCGTGAGAGAGACCAAGTGCCAATGCAGAAAAGGTAGATGTAATTACTGTAAATGACAGTAAGGCCAAAGTGGCAGTCACAATGTTTTAGCCACAGGCATGTGTAGCAGTGGCTCAATTAATTATGAGTCCTTAAAGCTGAATTAGAGGAGAAGCATCCTAAAGGCCTATCTAAGTAACTGAAAAGATAAAACCTCTCGAATCAGTGAATGGAGACCTGATTTGTTCATAACAGAGTCTCAGATCATTACCCAATTTCCAGGCTAGAGACCCTTAAAAAAAGAAAATTCTGGATACTGTCAAGGACCCAGTGACATCACCATAGGTATTCCTGATGATCTTCTCTTGGACCTTTCCTGAAGAGACCTGCAGTTGTGTGTTAGGGAGAGCATACAATGGCAAATAGAAATATCCGTACGTCTTGGTGATTGCTAGACACTGCCTCTGGGCTAACACTAATATCTATAGACCCACACACCAGCAAGATCTACCAAATGGAGTTAAAGTGTATGGGCATGCTGACCAAGGAAATCGGGGGCCAGGAGACCCATTAATTTGTTCATTGCATCCCACAGGATGAAGGGCCTAGTGCCTGAATGCAGAGTTGACTCCACTGACCCCCTGAAATGTGGAGCGAGAGCTGTTATTGTGGGAATGACTGACAGAATAGTGCACCTCCTTACAAGATGAATAAACCAAAACCAACACTTTATTCCTCAAAGGCTGAAGAGATGATGCTCTATGGTGATCCCTATAACATCCTCGTTTAACATGTAGGGTTGGTATGTACAATTGGAAGATGGGACATAGAGAATGGAAAGCACAATAAAATATATTAAGAGGATGTATATATCATAAGATGGTGACTTCAAACTGCAAGTAGATTCCAGGTTTTTTCCTTTTAATGTAAAAAGTCAATGCAGCTGCCCATTTCTTCTATATAGTTCTTTTATTAATAAGGACTACCAGAAGCAATTTATTTTCATCTGACAGTGACAATAGTGCATCTTCACTACTTTGGTCAGGTCTACATGGACACTCTGACTCTATGTTATTAGTAACTTACCAAGGACCTTGACTGCCTCGTAATCAAGTACCTATAGGTATCTAGTATCTAGCATGGTACCTTCTATTAGTGGAAGTGGACCAACAGAACCTGGTGAGCAAGAAGTAGCAGGCAACCTTGGCTCTTTGATAAGACTATTATGAGCCAGAGGAGATCCTCATAAAAAAATTAGAAGTCTGCCACTTCAGGGAAGTCTGGGAAGGTCCAGTAGGGAGGGGAAATAAAGATGTCCCAAAACAATGTGAAATAGAACTTATTCTATCTTACCTTTCCCTGTAGTAAAAGATAATGGTCTTTAGGTCTTTTTAGATTTGAGAGATAAATAATTTTTGGTGAGCTGTTTTGATCCATTTACCAAGCGGGGAGGGTCAGATCAAGGAAAGGCTCTCCAGCTGATCCGGGTTGCAGTGCAAGCTGTTCTGCTGTTTGGGCTCTATGATTGATCAGATAAAAGAGTGTTCAAAGTGATGTGGCAGCTTCAGGTTCTGAATGGAGTCTGTGGCAAACCAGGTTATGAGAATCACAGGGCAGAAACGAGGGGATTTTAGAGAAGCCAGGCTGTCTTTAGTAAATAAATATTTTCTCTCTCTCTCCCTCTCTCTCATTTCCTTAAACAGCTTCTGGCTTGTTATTGTGTCCTAAACTGCCCATCATGAACTGGCTCACATATGATCTTCCAAGCCATAAAGTTGAGTGTGAACATAGCAGCTTTCCATCATCAAGGAGAAAAGTTATAAACAAGATCAGGATAAAGCCAGTTCTGAAGGTACAAGTTAATTTTTACAAGCAGGTGGCTCATACTTTCAGGTTTCTTGCATCTACTGCTATACCATCTCTCCCTCATTCTACATTTATGGCCTCATTGTGACTTCTCCATGACCAGTTGATAGAGGAAGAAAAAAAATGGAATTTGGTTGATAGTCTGAAACTAAGGAATAAATGGATTACTGTAGTATTGTAGATCTCCTTGGGGAGGGGGAAATGACAGCATAGAATTTCCAGGGGTACATCTGGCTCTATACTTTGCATGAAAGGAAAGATGGTCAGAATTATGTATCTCTACTGATTCAGGGATAGTGGCTAATGATTTGACTGGATAGGTAGGGATGTGAAAGGGAAAAAAAAAAGAATGTATTTGTTACAAAGACATCTGAGGCATAGATTGATGTGGACTTCTAAAAATATACCCAAAGGAAGAGTAATTGTGTCTCATATAAATGCTCCCCACAGGGAAGACTGCATAGGACAGTCTCAACCCAGTCTTGTATTACATGATCAGCTCTGTTGATGGAAATTAGTCTCTTTCCCAAGCCTGTTTGAAGGGCTCATGAACAAAGTAACAATGATGCCAGAAGTAAAGGTCATGTGTAGGCACAACAATATAGAGCTCCCATTCAAAAACAAAATCTGACTACCACCAGTACTGATTGTCCAAATGGCCAATAGCAGAAAACAATAATGATTTTCAAAATTGGTGCTATAAAGAAAGAGAAACAGCCAGTTAACTGGTGGAAGCTTGATTACATTGGATCACTTCCATAGTAGAGGGGATTTCAATTTGTTCTCACATTAACCGAAAATCATTCTAGATATGTATTTGCCTTCCTCACTCACTATGCTTCTTTCATTGCCACCATCCACAGGCTTAGTGAATGCCTTGTTCATAATCACACTAGTTTAACTAATTATGCTTCTGACCAATGTTCTTTTTATAGCAAAAGGGCCAAGTCAATGAACTTACACCTGTTGGATTTATGTACCCATCACCCAGGAGAAACTGACTGGAATAGGAGTGAATGGCAGACAATCTGCAAGATGGTGGCAGAATAAAGAGATCCTAGAGACAGCTCATGCTACAGAGCAGTTAGTAATCACCAAGAGCTATCTAAAGCACCTGTCTGGGCGCTCCAGGAGACCAGAAGTGCATCCTACAACATCCTTGAAAGAATGGAAGGAAGACACTTCCCATGTGTAGAGAAGATTCATAAGTGGAGCTCTCGATGGCACTTGAAGCCACAAGCCGCCTCTGGAGCTATTCCGAGGCTGGAATTGGAAGCTCCACCTCCCAAAAATGGGGGAGGAAGAGACGACTGGGCACCAATTTCAGTGACTGATTGGTAAATTCAGTGAGCCAAAGTATAATCCTAAGAACCCCTAAAGTTTAAACTGTCCAACTCAGAAAGAGGCTGGTAGCTGCCATTTTAACTCTACCCCTGGCATGAAGGGAAGTGGGTTGGACTGAAAATCACAATGCTGGTAGGAACTGGCTTCTTTCCATCCAGACTAGAATGCAGCTCTAGCCTAAGCCCCAGCCCCATCTCTGGCAGGGAGGAAGCTGGGGGGACCTGTACCAGCCTCTTTGGGAAAATACAGTCCTAGCCATGGAAGCCTGTGATCATACTACTTTGGTGGTGCAAGCTGCCTCAGGAGCTATTCTGTGGCTGGAATTGGAAGCTCCCTTTCCCAATAACAGGGGAAAAGAGACAAATTTCAGCTACTGATTAGTAAACTCAGCTGACTGAAATATAACCCTAAGAACAGCTAAAGTTTGAAACTCTCCAAGTCAGAAAGAGGCTGGTAGCCACCATTTTAACTCTGCCCCCAGCATAAGGGGAAGCCGGGCTGACTGAAAATCACAGAGATGGTAGGGACCAGTTTCTTTCACCCAGATCAGTCTACAGCCCTAGCCTAGGCTTCAGCCAATCCTCTAGCAGGGAGGAAGATGGTGGGTCCTGCACCAGCCTCTCCAAGTAACCTCAGGTACATTCGGCAGGCATAGACTGCATACTCAGAAGTCTACTGGGGCAACTGTGGTCATTTTGGACCCACACAGCATAGATTGCTGCCTACACCTGCAGCTCCATCCCCACCCTAGGCAGGGGAGAAAAGGGTTTGAAGCTTCATCAGTCTCTCTGGGCAACTACAGTCTAGGCCTGCATGAGTTGGATTATTCCACACAGTTGTGGCTCTGTCCGTACCCCTGGCAAAGGAGAAAGTTGGGAGAGGCTTCATTGGTCCCTGGGGAAATGAGGGCAGCTTGAGCCGCCACAGCTTACAGCACCAACTACATCCTTGGCTCCAACTACACAACCAGCAAGGGAGAAAGGGCAAGAAAGCCCTAAACTAAAGAGAGAAACTGCACCCAGAATAAATACATCTTGTAAGCCAGATGCCAAGACACCAACAAAAAATTACAATACACATCAAGAAACAGGAAGATATGGCCCAGTTAAAGGAGTAACATAAGCCTCCAGATGACATAAAGGAGTTGAGACAACTAATCATAGATGTTCAAACAAATCTTCTTAATAAATTCAATGAGATG
>JAQZBX010060048.1:0-17392 GCA_029593785.1 Cabassous unicinctus | reverse complement strand
GTCAATAATATGAGATTTTATAAGAGTCTCTCATGTGACCGTGGGGATGCACAAGTCCAGGTTCTGCAGGCAGGCTGCAAACCAGGGGCTCCGATGAAAGTCCGATGAAAGGTCCTTGATGAGTTTCTGGGAGAAGTTGGCTGTCCAACGACGAGCTGGGAAATTCTCTCTGAATGTTGAAATCACTTCCCCTTTTAAGGCATTCAACTGATTGGATAAAAGCGTCACCCATTGCTGATGCAATCTCCCTGATTGATGCAGATGTAATCAGCCATCCATGCAGTAAACTCACTGGTGATCGAAATCCATAAATGCTCTTGTATTACAATTACCCCAGTGCTTGCTGGACCAAACACCTGGACACAATAACCTGGCCGAGTTGACACATTAGCCTAACCATCACAGAGGGGAACTTTGGATCAGTCCCATGAGTAATTATCCCTCATCCATCACTCACTGATCAAGGGATGCCCCTAGTGGAATGTGAATTCCCGGGGATGAGGCAACCCTAGAGTAGTCCTCTGACAAGAGACTCGGGTGCTGGTGGTTTGGAATGGACACATGCCAGGAGCTGGTGTGAATCAAAATGTAAGAGCCTTCCCTGCACTGCCCAGCTCCATGGCCCTGGTCAGCTAGGAAAGCACCCGAACCACGGCAGGACAATCAAGTTCCTTCTCCTTGGAGCTTGGAGCGGGGCTTGAGATCTGCAGTATGGGAGTCTAGGCTTCATGGGGCAGCCACATTCTACCACTGGGGCTCCATGGACATTTGTCATGTTGTGTGACTGCTGGCACCTTTTGAATAGTGTTCTAGTGCTTGTTCGAGTTTCTGACATTTGGGAATTGCTGTTCCAAGGTAGACCCAGAGAACTTGGACTCTGAGCATCTTTTACAGTTAGGGCCAGGCAGGTAACTCAGCTCCACCTATCAGGAGACCCTCCATGAGACTTTGATTTGGAGACAAACAAAACTCTCTGGGTGGCAAAAGCCCAGACTCCTTGCTTTTGGTATACAGTGCCAAATTCCTAACCCAGAGGTGGCAGCAGTACAATTGTAATAAAGTTGAGTTTCTGGTGTCCAGTGCAGTCCACTTCCTTTTTTATCCCCCCTTCCTGAGATGGCTCCCTCGCCTGTTTGATTGTTGTTTTTGCTCATTGTTTGCAGTTATTGTCTGCTTGTTTTTTTTTGTTATTTTTTTTTGTTGTTTTTTTCCTTTAGGAGACACTGGGAACCGAACCTGGGATCTCCCGTGTGGGAGGCAGGTGCGCAACTGCTTGAGCCACATCTGCTCCCTGCTCATTTGTTTTTGCTCATTGTCTGCTTGTTTTTTTTTTTTTTTAACTCAAAGTCTGCTTGTTGTTTGTCTTCTTTAGGAGGCACCGGGATCCGAACCCGGGACCTCCCATGTGGGAGGCGGGCATTCAACTTCTTGAGCCACATCTGCTCCCAGGCAACTTCCTTTTGTGGGAAAGTATTAGGAGTGATAGATCTGAGGAATGCTGTGAGCTGAGGATCCTGTGTCCAGAGAGGCATTTGGCCATCCCAGTGGACAGCTGGTAGGATTCTCAAAGAAGGAAGCGGACGAATGCATTGATAACTGGCTGGAAAGAAGTCTCTAGAGGCATACCACAGGGATCTGTCTTCAACCCTGTCCCATTCTACATTCTTATCGGTGGCTTGGACAATGACATGGGAGATGTGTTCCCTGACAACACGGATAATACAAAGCTGACAGGGCCAGCAAGCACTTCAGGTCACAAAGCCAGTTTCAAGATGATCTTGATGTCCTGGAGCACTGGGCTGAAAATCAAAGAGAGGAATATGCATCAGTTGTGCATTGAGTGAAAAAACCAAACCAAACCAAAATTCTAAGGACAGACTTGATCATAGCTGGTGTAAAGAAAATTTTGGAGGGAGAGGGAAACAGTGTTCCTCTTTATATATTTATACCTCACTTATTCCACAAAGGCATTTTGAGGTCTTATAAAAATACATGCAATGGAAAAGAGTTAAAACATAGGTGAGAGAATTGGGGCAAAGTTAAAATAAAAATAGAAAATTATTAAAAGCACAGTTAAGACAAAGTCCCAGAAATGTATATCTCCCAATCTTAGATGTTACAAGAGATGCCCTGGCCAACGCAGAGAGGAAACTTGATCTAATTTGAGATCTGCTAGTAAACATAAAAGATAAATAAACGATTTATCCAGGAGAAGGACTGCATTTCTTTATAGTGAAACTTGAAAGATAATTCTCCTCTGGGTCCTCACTTTGAGGAAACCTGTGAGGCAGGGCATAAAGTCCTCAAAAGTCACTATATCGAAGCAAATTCAGTGAGAACAAATCCAGTTGGAGTCAGAAAAATGTTGTCCAAGCACCAGCTCCGGATTGGAGTGGAATTTTGTCTCTCTAGTGTACTATTTCTCAATCTTTCCTTCATTATTGCCACCCCCCATGGGAAATATTTTAATTTACTTTAATATATTTAATCCCTCCGTATCCTAGATAAATACTAAGGCATAAGATTTTTCAGGTAGGGTTGAGCTTTAGCACAGGGTTACAAAACTTTGTAATGTCTAAGATTTTTTCATTTCCCCTCCTCCCCAAGGACCAATATTTCCCCATTTAGGGCACTCTTGCCCCCAAGGATCTGTGCTTGATGGGATGGAGAGGTGCCGTGTCCTTTCAAGCAGTCCTCCTCAATAATGCTTGCTCCAGGTGTATACACTCTAGAGAGCAATCTTCTAGCTGGTGAATTTCCCCTCCTGGTGTAAAATCAATTTTTTGACCAATCTGACCTCAGTGAAGTACAATTAGGAGATGATTCTATTTTTCTCCAACTACTGTTTTCAAACTTTCTGTTGCATTCCCCTTCCTCACCCCTTGGCGTTGTCTCCGGCAGAGCCCAGAGATTTGGGGTCACTTTCAGTTGTAATCATTGGCCTGATCTGGGCCCCCTTGGTCCACGCTCATGCACTGAAAGGCCCTGCCCAGGCTAAATCAAAACATTACCTTCACACCCAGCTCAACGCTTGTCCTCTCTCCATCCCTCAGCTCAGGCCTGAACTGGGGACCTGCCTTGGGGAGGGGACATAGTCTGCTTTGTCTTTCCCTCCCCACTTTCATGCCTCTTGCTTCTGGGCTCCCCTTTTGGGAGGGGGTCTGTGTCACCCCTGGAGGAGGGAAGCACGTGGCCCGGTTGGAACCCACTCATCCTTATCACACAGAATGTTGAGAGGGAAGTCGCCCCCATGCCCGCTCTGCACCTCTGCCCCCACTGGCTACTCCAGCCAGCTCCACTTTCCTTTATCGTCCTCTGGGCAAGAAGCAGGTGCCAGCCTCCCTGCTGCAGAACCAGGGGACGAGGGCAAGGCCGCACGGTAAGATCCCCTGTGCCTGTGCCAGTCCGCTGGTTTCTGTGGCTTGGCCAGCATCCAGCTGGGCAAAAGGTCCGCTCTTGGCCTCTGGAAGCCTGCCTCATCTCTAAGCTATCACCTCACTTGAGGGCTGGAAGAAGCATCTCCCCAGGGGAGGGAAGAGGAGAGGAGAGACAATGAGGAGGGGGGAATATTTCAGCCCTCTTACGAGGCTGACAACTCACTGCTTTTAAAAGTGCCCTTACTTTAATAACTCTCTGTGAACGTCCTTCCACGGAATAGTGGAGGTGCCGGTGGCAGAACTGGGTCACTCGCCTTTTAATAAACCCAGCAGATATGCTCCAAGCATTTCCTCTTTAGGATGTGGGGCACTTTTGCCTCCTATCCTCAATATTGAGGCTTTAGCAAAACTTCTGAGACTTCAGGAAAAGTCTCACTCAATATGCCATTAGCTATTCAAACTTCCTCTTTGGTGGTGCCCCACTTCTGAGGGCCTGTGTGTCCAGGCCTGTCCAACCCCTGGCTCAGGGCAGCCTCTTCTAGTGGTCACAGGAACCAGGTAAAGTGCTGTGTCCACAGCCTGCCCCATGGCTCCATAATGGCTCCAGGCCCTTTCTTTCTGCAATTTGCTAGGAAGCTTGTCACTTCCTTCCTGCAGCTTTTAAGGTTCATTTCCTCCAGGTACTGATTCCTGGAGAAGAGAGTCATCCCGGCAACATGTCTGCATTTTAAGAGAGTGGTATAGAGCATAAGGACTTTCCCCTAATGGTGAGACTGCGGCCACGCACTGAGGAAGTTTGGGCAACTCCATCCATGTTTTATTCCCCTGGGAGGTGTGTTAGTCAGATAGGCTATGTTTTGCTGTAATAACAAATGACCCCATGAATTTCTGTGGCTTACAAGAGAGGTTTATTCCTCACTCACGCCACAAGTCCATTGTGATTCACCAGGAGAGATCAGCAGGCTTTTCCCCCTCTTCTTCATTAAAATGATCATGTTGTTAAATCATCTGCCCAGAACAGAAATTATTAAAAATCATAGCTATGAAGGCACTTTAACAAAATAAGCACCCGATGGCCATTTGGTACTTTAGCTCCAGCTAAACCTCACTCCTGCTTTATGCCAGGATTAGATCTGAAAGGGTCTTTCCGACTTCTCTGGGGGTCAGCGCCCTCTGGTCGTGGCTTCGGCACTTCAGGTCCACAGTGATCAAAAATCCTTTCTAGGTTATGTTCTGCTTCCAGGGATGTTTCTGGGTGCCAGCCACCGACAGCCCATTCAGCCATTCAGTGGGGAGAGTTCATGAAAGAGGCAGGCTTATTTTCTAGTTTCCTTTTTTTTGCCTCCTTATCAACTGGGACAGTTTGTTTTTCCCACTGACTCATAGATTCAAAATTTCCGGATTGGAAAAGGGTCTCCCCTGCTGTTTCCTTCAAGTGACAAAAGCACAAAGATGGACTTTATCTACCTAGATTGCATTGTTGCATTTCAGCATGAAGAATACTTGGAATTGTCTTTTCCAATCTAGCGTTCTCCTAGCCAGTTTACCTTATTTTGATTTTAGAAGGCCCATTCCCTACCTTATTTTGTTTTATTTTGTTTTGTGTTTTAAAGGCCTTACTGGGTCTTTTGTGAGCTGGTAATTTGCTCTCTGATCTCCTAGCAACCAGGAACTTTTCCAGCTCGCCACTTAATCAGGACCTTGAAGTTGCAAAGTTTAGAAGAGAACCTGCTGAAAGACAGTATCTCTCCTAGAGCCAACAATTTAAACCCATGTTCACACAAGAAAATTAACCAGGGTTTCAGGACACATACATTCGTAATGGCGAAAGCTAACGAGACACACGCCAGGCTCTCCAGAATGGCTGGCTCCTCTCCTGTCCCTAGCCCCAGCTGGCTGAGTTCTCCCTGGCTTTCTTTTTTGTACCTGCAGCACAAGGCATTCTCTGTTTTCTGTTCTTGGGATGATGTGCAGCAGATGGAGGCTGCCTCGTTAGGAAACAGCTGTGCCCTGCCTGCGGGGCCGTGAGGAAGGGGTCGGGGCCTGCTGTGTGTCAGCAGAGCTCCCAGCTGATCACGTGGGTCTTTGCCAAGATCATTCCATGCACATCACTTGCTGCCTTCTAAATATGAGACACTGGGCTAGGGGACTGCGCAGGACACGATGGTGCCCCTGAAGAGCTCACGGTCTAGTGGAGAAGACAGACAGAAATGAATCAGTCACTGCACAGTGTGATGAACCTGCCGTGCATGACAACAACAAAGGACTGTGGGAGGAGAGAGGAGAACTTTGCCTGGGGAGTGGGTGAAAGCCTGCGTGAATGACAGCACTGGGGCCGGGTCAGGGGACTTGGGAGTGTGTGAGGCAGAGGAGCTGGGCTTCGTCTCCTCACCTTCAGCATGTGTGCTGTGAGCCACAAACCTCCGGTGTTGGCCACCAGGGGCCGGGAGCCCCAGGTCCAGTTACTAGCCAGCGTGAGAGTTTAGTAATTATTTTGGTTATGTATTGTGATGTATAAAACACCCCAAAAGTTAGAGAATAAAACAACTCCTGTTTTATAGTGCTCTTGGAATCTAGGGGGTCAGGAATTAGGAAAGGACACAGGGGGATGACTCTTTCTGGCTCCGTGATGTCTGGGGACTCAGCTGGGGGTGACTCTACTTCCCAGGGGGCTTCTTCACTCACGTGTCTGAGCTGGGCTGGCTAAAGGATGGGCTCAGCTGGGGCTGCTGTCTGGAGTGCTGGACTCAGCAATCTCAGGATTGCTGGACTTCTTACATGCAGACCGAGGGCTCTAAGAGCAAATGGTACCTGAGAGCCAGGCAGAAGCTGCATAGCCTTCTGTACTCCATCCTCAGCAGTCACATACCATTACTTCCATGTACTCTATTGGTCGAAGCAGCCAAGGCCCCTCACCCCAGAAGAGGTGGGGACATTCCAAGATACCACCTTTCTATGGAAGGAAGGTAAAAAAAATTGCAGGTAGGCTTAAAAGCACCAGACAAAGAGAGAATAGTGGTCTGGGGACAGGAGTCATTATTTCTAGTTCTGACTCTGCCCCTCACTTGCCATGTGATGCTGGGATAGCTTCTTCTCCTCTCTGGACCCTCTGGCTTTTTCATCTATCAAGTGAGGTACTCACCAGGTTCATTTAAAGTCCCTTCTAATGAGTAGCAACAGCATAGCAAGGACTCAACAATTACCTATTGATTTAACTAAATGAATGGATCTCCAGTTGAATCATGTGGATCATTGGGTAAATATGATTTTTAGAATTTTAATATTGAAAGGAACCTTAGGAACAATGGTCCAGTTCCCTTGTTTTACAGATGAGGAAATTGAGGTCTAGAGAGAATAATGATCTTGCCCAAGGTCTACCAGCAAGTAAATGATAGACTGAAGATGGACTGGGTTTCTGAAATGACCATCCTGCATGTTTTCCACTGACCAAATTGCATTTGGAATTACAACTGTCTTCAGGAAGGCATCTCTTATATAAACTGAGGGATTTCTGTAAGAAGCTATCTGGAAATTTTCCATCCTGTCCAATCTGAGAAGTTGTAAATTGGGCTTGAGGATTTGTTGGCTGGATCTGTGCTCACTGGTTGGCCCCTCTTGGGACCTTGGCCCAAGACTGGTGCAGAATGACATTGGAGTGGGGGGTGGGTTGAGAAGAGGTGAGTTTTCTCCTGGTTTGGTTCCTAATTTTTTTCATACCAGCCGTATTCAGAAATGGTCCCTGTGCATATATAATACTGTGATTCAGTTAAATAATAAATGACAAGAGAGGCCATGGAAGGTGGAAAAGCAAAGGCAAGGGAGAAGATGTCTGATTTCAGCTTAAATTGGAAAGGACACTGGGCTGCTGAGAAAGGGAGATGGGAGAGCAGAAGGGCCCCATGGTAAGAGGAACAAAAAAAGAACTGGCAAAACAAAACCACGTGGGTTGTTACAGTCCCAGGGAAACTGTGTCAAAATATAAACAGGGAATTGGGCAATTAAAAAGTGGGGATATCCTGAAGTGACATTTAGTGCTGAGGAATAAAGCAAAAAAGAAGAGAGTAGATCATGAAGTATTGGATCTTCCTGATAGGTGGGCTCTTCCAGAAACATGGTGACAAATGGAATCAACCATGAAGGACACACTTCATGAGGTCCTTTGGATATTCGGAACAAAGTTCATCTATGATAAGCCATCAGCGAGGGAGCTGGGGAGGATGGACAGGAAAGGAAAAATTAATGAAGCCAGCTGGGCATTCTGGAGGGAGCCTGCTTTCTCTATCCCCACCCACCCCATTCTCAGTCACATGGATCCCATCCACTCCCTCTCCAATCCATTGCCTCCTCTCCCTGTCACAATTCATGCCAAACCTTCCTCCTTTCTCACTCCTTCTAATCCATTCCATCCCTGTCCCAATCCATCACAACCTTTCATCACAATTTTCAAAGCAGCCCATTCCCATCCCAACTCATCATTTTTATCCTCCCTCATTTCATGTACAAATCCCTTTATTTGGTGCTAATCAGTATTATAGTCTAAGCTTTTATAGGATTAAACCCTCAAGACACTAGGCCTTAGGGTTCTAGGAACTTGACATCCCTAAAGCAGGGCTCCCGGGCTTTTTCCTTTCATGAATACACAGAAGACATTTGTACAGCTCACTCAGGATGGGCTCCAGCCTGACCCAGGCCTCACTTTGCTACCTGAAAGGCTGAAGAGATGAGTAACTAGGCAAACCTGCACACTGCTTGGAAGGCTCTGCAGAGGGCTATAGGATTGTGCATCTCCCCAGGCATAGCATATTGTCCCTGTAGAGTTGGATGTTGCCAATATGCCCTTTGACTGACTCAACATTTATTCCAGTGACATGAAGGCCTCATCCCTCTTCCAGTATCTAAGACAGCAGAAAATGGACGAGGTCGGTGGCGATGCAGTTCACAGCAGGACTGGAGGTAACAGCAGCCAAGGTGTTCAAATACATTTAAGGGGAAAAAACTATCATGCAAGTTACAGTGTGTGTAACAGTGCTTGGGTCTGAAAAGGCCACAAAGGAGAGTGTCGTGTAGTCCCTGCTTTGTGAGCTTTCATTTTAGTGGCAGGGATGAGACGAGCCTGGAATGAATGAAACAGAAGGCCAAAAAGAAGAGCATTTCACCACCCATGAGGGCTCAAAGGAGGCAGAGGGCCTGTCCAGCTGGGGGACAATCACACAGAGCTCCACCAAAGTCCTGTCATTTCAGATGGGCCTGTGGGAGGGATAGGGTTTCTTCAGGGGTAGAATGGGGTGGGAGAGTATATTCCAGGCCCAGCAAAGAACACGAGAAAAGGCAGATAGGGCAAAAAAAAAACAAACCACCCAAACCCAAAACAGACGGGTTGGAGAAAACCAGATGGTCCAGGAAACGTGGGGAGTGTGTAGACTGTAGAGGGATGGATGGAGATGGTTATAGAGAAGTAGGTTGGAAGCAGGCTGGGTAAGGCTGTGATGCTGGGGTGGGGAATGGTATGAGCTTAGAAGGCAATTAGGAGCTGCTGATCTGAACTCTCTGGACCAATGGAAGCCCTAGGGATTGACTGAAAGAACAAAGTGGACAAGCACTGATCTGGAGGAGGCAGGGCCAAGGTGACTTGAGACTAAATGGGTCCCAGAGATTCCAAATGAAGCATAAATCCAAGGAGATGCAGACTAGACGTGGGGGCCAGAGAGAAGACAGAAGTCTGGTAAGCAGCGATGCCAGACAAGGAGCAGAGGATTCTGCAGAAGTAAGAGAAAGCCCCTGGTGAGCATCCTTGAGCTGCTGGGGCATCGTCATGGCCTTTTATGGAGGGCATGAGGGGCCTCAGCCATAGATGGGGAGGGGGGTGATTAAAGGTCCCCGCCAACTCAGACACAGTTGATATCAGAGGTAAGGACTTGGGTGAAAGCCATGGACATTTGGGAGCACTCTCTGGAAGCTGCACGTGGAGTTGGCAGAGGCAGTCCACCATGGGTTCGGTGTCCCTGCTTGCTTTTGCTGAGGATGCCAGATTGTGAGGCCTCTCTGTCTTCTGATGCTGTATGGTTTCTGTGCCAGTGACATAGGCAAATAAGTAGGTCAAGGTGCCCACAGTGTGGCCACTCCATGAGAAGAGAGGAGGGGGGCAGGTTCGTTTGATGCTTGCCACTTAGTCAGGCCCTTGGCCCTGGGATCTTCTGTAATGTGACCCACTGTGTGCAGGTGTCATCTGGGCCCATGAAGTCAGCCCTGTGGGACTGGGGGTTTACTGCGGTTAGTGTAGACCAGTGGTTCTCAAATTTGAGTGTGTTTCAGAGTCACTTGGAGGGCTTGTTAAAGCACGGAATGCTGGGCCCCACCCCCAGGCTTCTGATTCAGTGGGTCTGGGCTGGGGTCCAAGTGATACTGATGGTGCTGGTCCAGGCACCACTGGTTGAGATCAATGGTCCTCAACTCTGGCTAAATACTAGAATCACCCTGGGAGATTTTAAATATATATGAGTCCATATATGGATAGATAATATAACAGTATGTATATTATATATAATATTGCATATATACTATGACATTATATATGATATAATATTACATATAATATAAATATATATATATAAATAGTGCCTGAGTCTTATTTGAATCAGAATTTCAAGTGGTGGTGGGCCCTGGGCATTGGACTTTCCTAAAAAAATCCCAAGCGATACTAATGTGCAGGCAGGGTCTAAGCCCAAAATGATTCCACCCCCCGGGGATGCTCACACTTTGTCAGGGAGCTCTGAGGCAAGGAGGCAGCCGGCAGCCGGTGATTGGCACAGGGCACAGCGCGGGGGTGTGAGGGACTCCATGAACAGGGGAGGGGCTGTGGTGGGACACAGGCAGGTGGCTCTGAGGGTCTTTAAAGGTAAAAGCAACAATCCTTGGTGACTGATTGGATGTGGGGAGAGAGAGGAGCCCATGAGGACGTGGAGGGTTGTGTTGTACAGCTTCCAGGGCACCATGAGGAGAATTAGGAAGACCCAGAGGAGCAGGTTCTGAGGGAATATGATGGTTCTGATTTGGATGCCATGAACTTGAGCCGCCTGTGGGACCCTTTTGGGAGAGGTGGAGCAGGCAGCTGAGTGTGATGGAGGCTGGAGCACATGATTAAGAGGTGAGGGTGGAAGGTGGTTGGAACGTGGCAGTGGTCTCTCTATGACTGCACCTCACCCCCAAACCCTACGACCAGTCATGCACTCAGCTAAGGGCCTCAGACCTTCACAACCTTGACCTTGGCTATTTCAGTAGAACCCTGCCTGGCCCCATGACTCCAGTCTCACTCACTTCCAATAATCCATTTTCTACCCAATCCTCATCTGATCTTCCAAAGACAGGACTGTGATTACTTAACTCCTCTTCTTAAAGCTCATCCACAAATTCCCCAATACTATGGTGAGGCCCTTGGCCTTGGCCGTACACTAGGATCACTCGTGAGAATTCAACAAATGCCGGGGTCTGGGTCACCAACCCCCACACTGATTTTCTGATCTAATTGCTCTGAGATGGTGCCTGGTCATTAGTGTTTTTGAAACTCTCTCCCAGTGATTCCAATGCGCAGCCGAGTTGAGACTACTGAGCCACAGGCTTTCCCTGCAAAGCTCCTGCATATTTTACCTCCTTGTCCTCCCAGAGCTCAAGCCATATCCCATTGCATGCCATTCCTTGAATCTGTTGTGCAGTTTCATGCTTCTGTGGCTTTCCATCTGCTGCTTTCTCTGCCTGGGGAGCCCTTTTCTGCTTGTTGGTCTCATGGATATCTTTATTCAAGGCACACTCAACCTAAGTGTCGTCTCCATCTTGAGGACTTCCTTGGCCTTCCCAGGTGGAGCCTACCCTTTTCTCCTGAATGGCCCCAAATTGTGCTTTTCCTCTCTTGAAGTGCCCATCACTCTGAATGGCCGAGATGTGCTTTCATCTCACCGACAGACTTTGGAGTCCTTTAAGCCTTGCTCGCTACTTACTGTGTGATGTCAGGCAAGTTACTTCAGCTCTCTGAGTCTCCATTTTCTTAGCTATGGAAGGTAATAATGATCCCCATTGCGTGTGTTTGTTATGAAGATTAAATGGGCTAATGTGTACAATGCTTTCACGGTGCCTGCTGCAGAGTGAGCTCTCAATATCTGGTAGTTGTTTTCTGACTCTCCACCTCCAGCACAGTTCAATAACAATATAATGCAAGCTACAAATGGGAGCCACATAAGTAATTTTAAATTTTCTAGTAGTCACATTTAAAAAGTTGAACGGAGGGGCATGAATTGCAATAATATATATTATTTAACTCAATGTCTCCAAAATATTGTCACTTTAACATCTGATCCATATAAAAATTATTAATGAGATATTTTACTTTTTTTTTTTTACATGTACCTTAGAAACCCAGGGTGACAGAGCATCTCAGTTCAGACTAGCCACAGATTAAGCGCTCAGCAGACCTCTGTAGCTGGCAGCTATTCTATTGGCCAGTGCAGTGCTAGATTCTAGAAATTCTGTGAGTTCCTTGAGGATAAGAATGTGGTCTGATTTTTCTCTGCCTCATTCAATGCTTGGCACATAGTAATGTTTAATAAACATTTACTAGATATTATGGAATTGAGTCAGATGGTAATGGGATCATGTCACTGGGCAGGTTGCCAAAGGGAAGAATTTGTACACCATCATCAGCTGTAATGACAGACTAGGGAGCCCAGACTGTGACCGAAAGTGAGGCTGCCTGATGCTGACAGAGCCAGGATGGAGGAGGAGCACAGGTCATCTCCGTAGCAAGTCTGTGGTTATAATCCTAGAACTGGAAATGCTCTGATTTGGTCTTGATGCTGGAGGCCACCAAGATTTGGGTTCCCTTCAAGTCAGTCTCATGCTAAATAGGTGCCAACCAACCTTACCGAGTGGCAGAGTAGGAGGCCTACTTGGGAGGATCTTGGGACCCCAATGGGAAAATCCCTTGACTCCAGATACCTCTCTGACCAGGCTGACCTCCAGTGAATGGTTATAAAAACAGATTTGTGTCTGAGTTCTGTTTCCACCAACCAACTAGCTATGTGACCTTGGATGGCTTACTTAACAGCTTTGAGCTTCAGTTTCCTGACATGTGAAATGTAGAGAATAATAGTGTCTATCTCATCGGGTTGCCTTGAGGAGATCATGTATTGTGATCATGTCTTGAGGCATGTACTTCTGACATGACTCCTAATAACCCCTGTCTCCTGGCATTTACTCCCTGAATGTAGATGAGACCTAGTGACTTGAATCTGACACATAGGATGTGGCGAAAGTGATAGGACACCACTTCCATGATTAGGTTACACAAGACTATGACTTCCAACTTACCAGCACTTTCTCTTTTCTTGGCACTCTGTCTTGCCCTCTCACTTGCTGAGTCGGATGAAGCAAGCTGCTGTTGTTGAGAGATACTGTATGGAGAGATGCACATGGCAAGTAATGGTAGAGGTTTCCAGCCCACAGTTCATGAGAGCTCCATGAGGAACTGAAGCCTCAGTCCAACAGCTTGCAAGGAACTGAATCTTGACAACTTCATGAGGAAGCTTGGAAGTGGTTATTGCCCAGCTGAGCTTAGAGATGAGACTTCAGCCTTGTAAAAGACCCAGAGCCAGAGAACCCAGAAAAACCATACCTGGACCCACAGAAATTGAGCTGCTAAGTTTGGGGTGATTTGTTACACAGCAATAGCTAACTAATATATGCACGTAAGAGTTTGATATGGCATCTGAAACATAGAAGAGGTTCAGTAAGTTTAATTATTACTCTTAGCAGTGGTACAGAAACTTTTGCTATTGCTAAGGAGTTGTTGCCCTATGCCAGAGAAAACCTCTAAGGTAGGCAGGCTTCAAGAGCAGTCAGAGTTCAATCAGGCAGACTTAAGGAGAGACATTTTTTAAAAAATTATAACTCATTCTTTTGCAGTGGAGTTGACATTTGCTTGCTGTTCCCAGGCATGATTTCTAGCCCATCCTATCACATCCACCTTCAGAACCAGCATCTGAAGACACACTGTAAAGACACAAACTGGACCTTTTCCTGGGATGGGGGGACGACAGCAGATTTGGGGGCCAAGAGCAGTGACAGGCCCGAGGACAAGGTGTAATCAGCTCCTGTGTCAGAGTAGTATCTTTTTTTCCCCTCTTTTGTTCAGTATTTATTTGGTTGTCCTCTGAGAGCAAAACTAGTAAGAAGAATCCATGCGTAGTGGAGTTAAGCACCTGTGATTGTGAAACCTAATCAATTGTGAAATCTAATCGATCACAATGTGCCTTGTCTGAGAAACAAATGTGTTAACTAAAGGGGGGGGTGGTGTGTACATGATCTAGAGGAAGAGGACCCCAAGGAGCAGAGATTCGTCAATATTTTTCCAGGGCTGTCCAGAGCAAGGGGACCCTGTCTGGCTGACAGAACATCCACTCTGCTCGACAGGTGTGCCCGAGAGGCGCCGGGAGCACCAGGCAATCATCATTCACCCCCACGCGTCGTTAAGATCGCCCCGTGCTCTCTGGCACGGCGTCCCTGTCCACCACACAGCCTTCTGAGGAGCAGAGCTTCTTTCCCACACACGTTGGTCTGCAAGGAGAGGGGCCCGCTGGTGAACATGAAGTTCTGGTTTTTTTGGGCAGTTATAGTTCTCTCTGGAACTAACGAACTGATACTCTGGCTTGTTGATCAGTCGCTTGAGAGTTTGTTCAGCCTGGGTCAGTCTCTGAACTCCAGGGCACCAAACAAACAGAGCTGCTTCCTCTCAAAGGGGAGGAGACATGCCTGGGGCCTAGTGACCTCACTCTCTCCCTGCCTGCCTCCCTCCCTGCCTTCTTTTCTTCCTCTTTTTCTTTCTTGCCCCCCTCCCCCGCCAACACTTAATCTCGCTCTTGTAGGAATCACGGTGTGGCGTGTTGGTTAAGTGAATGGATTCAGGAGCCAGAGGGGTTTGAATCCTAGGCCTGTCACCTAGCAGCTGTGTGATCTTGGGCAAGTTACTTTAAGGTCTCTGTGACTCATCTGTAAAATGGAAATAATAATAGCATTTACCCCACAAGGCTGATGTTCAGGATTAAAGAAATTGGAACAGTGCCTGGCACGGGTAAATGTTCAGTCAACATTAGCTAAACAACTTACCGAAGGCCTGCGGTGTGCCAAGCTTGAACTGGATGCCAGTGACAGGATGCAGGGAAGCAGACCTGCCTCTGACTGCTCCCTGGGAAGAGAGGGAGCCCGAGAAATCAACAGGCTGCCTCAAAGCAGACCCAGCCAGGGGCCGGCCCACTGTGAGGGACAAGCAGGTCTCACTGCTTTCTATTTTCTCACGGCCACGGTGTCGCTGCCCAGGGCCAAGGGGGTGCAGCAAGGAGGTCCAGGGGCCTGGCATGGAAGGCGGCCCAAGAGAAGAAGGGTGGGAAGGGGCCAGGGGTGAGGTCCGCCTCTGTCCCAGTGCTTCTGGGCGCTCTCTCTTTGGGTGATGAGTAGCAGGCTGTGCTCTCTGCCCTGGGCATCCCCGGGAGGACTTGTCTGCTGGTTTCTGGCTCCTTCAGCCCTCTGGGCCTCCCGTGTGGACGGGAGGGCATGTTGGCGAGGACGTAAATGCGACACGACATTGATGAATCTGTGCAGGCGTTGGGACTGACAGTGGTCTGATCACCGGGGCTGGCAGTGCCAAGGGAGACCCTGATGTCATTACCAAGAGTGAATGAAGAGATAAGATTGCTTCCTTAGAGTGATGGGGAGAGAGCTGTAAATCCCATCACTCTTCTTTCTGGAGGGGCTCAATCCCCACTCACCTGAGCCTCTGTCTAAGGGGTTTTGCTGCCTGAGTTCGCTCTCCTGAGGCCTTGGACATATTATCTGTTCCCTGTTTTGTCAAATGCATGAGTTCTGTGTCTTTGCTAATGGGCTTAAACTTTTTAAACAACATAAAAATTAACTTAATTTTGGAATAGCTGATGAATTGGCATGCATAAAATTCAAAAGATAATAAAGGGTATGCTTCTTTCCCTGCCCCCCTCCCCCAGGCATCTAGTTTTTCTCCCCAGAAGCCACCAGTGTTATTAAACTTCTTATGAGATGTAAGATTTTTAGATAAAAGGGATCATGGTTCATAAGAATCATATCAATTCAACAGTTATTTACTAAGCACCAACCAAGTGCCAGGTTCTGAGAAACAGACCTGTAGAGAAGAGCACGGTCTCTGCCCTCGGTCAAGTCGGGGAGCAGCCAGGCTAAAGGAGAAATAGAAATATGTGCGAGGAAAAGAGGCAGCACCAAGGGGTGGAGAGAGAAAAATAACCCAGCCATGAGACAGCAAAGGACCCCTAGCCCACCCAGGATGTGGGTGTTCGAGAATTCACTACCTTCTTGGTGAGTTCTTTTTTGATTCTTTCTATTAGCCTGGTCTCTTAGAATTGAAGTCTCCTTTGGACCACTTGTCACTTTTAAAATTCGACTTTTCTCCCAGATGCTCCTTGAACCACCCACTTAGCTATTCATTCTTCTGCCTCTGGACTTCTGATGCTCCTGGGCCACCCCAGCCTTCCAGCCCTCACTGATCTGCTAGTAGATCTGGGACAGAACTCCTGAGTTGTATCTTCAATGTGCTACCTACAGGCCATTAGACTGGCACACACTTCTGGAGACCAGAAGCAGGGAAAGGGAGTGGGATTTTCACAGTGACAGTGCTGAGCTCCCCTTTTATCCCAGAGCAGTGGTGTTGCTTCTCTCTCCTGTTCCCCACACTCAAGGTAAGACAAAGCCCACGCAGGCACAGTCCACTGGGCAGGAGACAGGGAACTGGAGAGCCAGGGACAGGGGCAAGCAGGCAGAAGAGTGAGTACCTTGTCATCATCAAAGGTCAAGCGAGGACAGACCTGGAAGCCAGATGGTGTCTGGAGGGGCCAAAGAATGTGCTGCCCTGTGGTGAGCAGGAGGAAGCCAGGAACCTTGCAGCCAGGCAAGAGCAAGGTCAGGCCAAGGTCCAGGCCTTGGGAGGCTGGGAAGGCCAGTGCTGATTGTGTAACCACAGCAGAATGCTCTAAAGAGGCTACTGGCGCTGGAACCTTACTTTGTTTTCCACCAAGTTGGGGGCTGCTGGGTTTGGGGATGCAGAATTGCAGATCACTTTTCTCACTTCTCCTGGCAGGGGTAGAGGGAGGGGAGCCGGGGTGCTGGAGACCAAGGAGTGTGGCCCACGGAGAGGATGGTTGTACCCAAGAAAGCTCACTCCAGATCCCTGCCAGCAACCAGCCATGAGGTCCCAGCAAGGCTCTGGCTGACAGAAGTGGAAAGTCCAGGCATCAGAGCCAGTCTGGCCTTTGTGAAGCCACTAGTTGGAGGGTAATGCCAATGTGCAACCTGGTTCTTGCCCACCTCTCACACGAAAACTGATGTCCACCACGAGCTGGGCACTGCTCTAGGCACTTTACATGGACAGATCCAAGTGGTACTGTTATCAAGACAATTTGAAGATGAGGAAATTGAGGGATGGAGTGGTTAAACAACTGCTCCAAAATACCCAGCTGGTAGGTCGCAGAGCAAGGCCTTGAACCCAGTCTAGCTGCAGAGTCTGGGCTCTTAACCATTAGGTTATACTGCTTGTATCTCTTCACCACCACTCTTCTGCCCCTAACCCCTCACAAGGTCCTGTTGACCCAGGGCCCATTGTCTCACAGGTAGGTTTGCCTGAGGTGACACCTCTAAAGCTGTGGTCAACATCTCTCCCTACAGCCCCTCTGTGGCCTCTGGGTCTACTCATGCAGCCCTCCCAACTTTCCCTCCATTTATCCCCATCTAAGATGACCAGATTTAGCAAATAAAAACACAGGCAGGCTGAAAATTGGAATTTCAGAGAGAAAGCAAATCATTTTTTTATGTACATTCCAAATATTGCACGAGACACACTTATACCAAAAAATTATTTGTTGTTTCTCTGAAATTCAGATGTAACTGGCTGCCCTGTATTTTTTTTTTTTTTTTAAAGATTTATTTATTTT
>JAQZBX010060047.1:0-17394 GCA_029593785.1 Cabassous unicinctus | reverse complement strand
TTTGACAATGGGCTTCCTAGCACCTGCTCTGTCAGAGCCTAACCCCCAAGACTCTGGACCCTTCATGCTCTGCTCTTGGCCCCTGGCCCCACAGCAACCCTTGGTGTGTCTCTTGCTGGTTTCCTATTTCATCACTGACCTTTGGCATGTACCAAAGTCCCGTTCCCAGCAACTCCGTGGAGCTCTCAGCTCCCACAGAAAGCAGGTGTCTGAACCCCATGCAAGGCTTCATTTTGGAAACGGGCCAGGTGGAAGCCCAGCAGCAGTAGGGTATGTCCTCATCGCTATTTCAAAACCTGTCCTCTTCCCCTGCCAACGCCTCAGGTGAGAGAGAAGCCAGGGCGCCACCCTGCCCTTCCCGGCACACGGCGTCTCACTTACAAAGTGGCCTCGGAGCTCAGTTGCGGCCTTCTGGAAATGCGGCATGATCCTCTTGCACACGCTGCACCCTGGTCACAGGCAGGAGAAAAACCAAACGCGTTACCAGTGATTGCAGGCCTCTGTTTTCTGCCCTTCCTTCTCGGGCTGTCTTCTGACAAGCTTTTATCCAGCCTCAAGAGGCTCAGGACTGTCCCAGAGCCCAGGGAACACAAAATGAACAGGAGGCAAAAGGGATGGCATCAAGCAGGACACAAAGCCCAGCAGTCACTCAATAAAATGGTCGCCACAATAAACAAACATGAAACGACTAGAGAAAAGCAAAGCAGTGAATAATTTAGTGCTGATCATGAGTTCCCCAGAAAATTGGGGGAACCAGAATAAGTGTCAAGAAAGCCACCTTTCCTGACATGCGTTGAGAACACAGCTAAAAGCCTCCCCCCTCCCTGCCCAATCAGAGGCTGCAAATTAACTTGAGCCAAATGCCATAAAGAAGAAAAATGTGTGACCACAAAGACAATGACTTCTCGGTTTCTGGGCCGCTGCTGTCTTTCACTAGCAGGGATGGTTAAGCAGTGACTGGCTGGGGGCAGGCCGAGAGTGAACGGTGCTAGTCTGGCCACGTGCTCACCATCACACGGCCCGCTGAGGGGCCTTGGACAGGTCGCCTCCTCCCTCTGGGCTCAGCCTCTTCTGGCAAAGGATAGGGCTGCACTAGACGACTGAAGGCCCCTTCCACCTCTGACACTGGAGGATTCTGGACATCTTTGGCTCAACACTCTCTGGCTTTTGTGGCCCAAAGCGGTCATGCTCCTCGCTGGGAGTGACGAAGCCTCCCAGCCACGGGGCACTCAGGGCCAAGATAGCCAGACCCCAAACATCTACTACTTCACCGCTTTAAACCCACCTCTTCCCTTAAACCAGAGCAGGGCACATTTCAGAGACATAAGAACGGTCTCCTCAGATACAAGGAATTCTAACGTGCCCCTTTCTGACTGCAGTTCTGCTGCAGAACAGGTCTTCAGACACATCTGAAGGCCACAGAAACCATGTGCCAGTCAGGCTGCTGGGTCTCAGTGGCAGAGGGGACAGGGCCACGTGGTGGACTGGCAAGTGCCGATCCATGTTCAGCTGACACTGTGGCAGACAGTGAGCAGGGTAATACAGACGAGAGAGGAGCTCTGAGGAGGTCAGAATTCCTCCCAGCCCACCTGTATCGCTCCTGGCAAGTCTACTGCACAAGTGCAGATGTGGAATACTCTGCTGTGAAACTCCAAAAATGCCCCCGGCCCCCTCCCTCTGCTCGCCTGGCAGACAGATGGACACACACGTGCATCCCAGAGTATTAAAAGCCTGGGCTGATGTTCATGTCAGGGAAGGAGGGCAGGAGCCTGCGCGAGCTTGCCCACAGCACGGCCCCCCACCAGCGTCTGTCCTCAGAGCAGCCACGCCTCACTTCAGTAGCTGCCATGCCAGCACGGACACCACAAGCAGCGTGAAGAAAGGAGACGACGCTTGCCAGGGGAAGTTGTTCCCACCGCGGGGACTCATAGAAGAGGAGAAAGATGCAGGGACGTTAGCACCAAGCCCCTCTGCTGGGTGCCTGTTTGCCAGTGAGCGTTACCAGTGTGGATACCACGCAGCAGGGAAAGGAGGAGGCTGCCCGGTGCAGAGGGAAGAGGCCCAGCCCTGCGACCCCCTTGACCGCCGCGGGGTGTGCGGCCCTGTGTGGGTGACTGATGCTTCCCCATCTGTGAAGTGGACACAGCATCTGTCCTGCAGGGCTAAGACTCAGAGACCACACCTAAGACTCGGCAGGGGAAGCTCAGTGCCAGAGAGAGGTCTTAGCTCAGCACAAGGCCTGAGAGCTCGCCTCGCGGTCAGTGGTGGAGGAAGGGATGGGATGCTCTGGCAGACAGAGGGACGGGACACCATTCCACTGCCCAAGAGAAGAAAATGGGGGTGCCTGGAGCCCCTCATCCACTCTTCGCCCACTCCTCCCCAGCAGCAGACGTGGCTGGATGCTACGGTAGGAGTCTGACGCCCACCTGGCCGCGTTCACCTATCAGGGGCCGACTGTTACCTGGCCCCAAGCCCTGCCTGCCTGCAGCCTGCACTGGCCACACTCCCTCATCCCCCTGCAAAGGTTACGTCAGCCAGCTGTCCCTGGGGATGGGGGCAGAGGTGATGGAGGAGTACAGGAAGCTACAGGCCAAGCCAGTTTCCAATTTAACTTTACCAAAAACAGAGCTGATGCTGTGATCCCTACGTGAGTTTATCTTTCAACTGGTTCAAATGGGAGCAGGGGAAGAGGTAAGGCCAATTATCACCCTCAAACCCCAAAAGTCAGAGCAGTCAGCCCTTTCATGTTCTCATTAACTGACTCAACAAACATTCACAGAATCAATGATAGCTCCTGGGGACCCAGATTCCCTGTCACAGATAAAGGTTCCCACTGCCTTTGGGTTCATTCACCCCAAATGTGCTGTATATCCCAGTAACAAGCTGAATTATGATGCCATGAAGGCTCGATTGGATTAGTACAATAAAAACCTAAATATGTTGCATTAAAAAAAGAGAGTCCTGGGTTATCTGTGACTCAGGAGAGCATCCAATCCAACTTCTCCACCGAAAGTCTAAATTTAACCACTCTGAGTTTTCTTCTCCCCAACCACCAACATGCTCTGTGACACATACAAGGTACCTGACTTCTCCTCACCCAGCCTTCTATTATATAAAGATAATAACCAGGATCGGCTCTCAGCTGCCACAAGCAGGAAGAGCGCACCACCAGACAGCAAGGGAGAGCGGGCAGGGTAGAGCACGCATGTTCAGGGGCAAACTGCTAGTGAACCAAGCACTCCTTTAAAACGATTAACCAGGGAAGCGGGTGTGGCTCAGTGGATAGAGCCCCCGTTTACCATATGGGAGGCCCAGGTTCGCTTCCCGGGGCCTCCTTGTGAGGGCACGACGGCCTGGGCGGTGCAGTGGGCTGATGCAGCAACCTCACGGCAGGAAGCGGGTGTGGCGCAATGGATAGAGCACCCGTTTACCATATGAGAGGCCCTGGGTTCGCTTCCCGGGGCCTCGGGCTCGCGCGGCGCCGTGGGCTAATGCGGCAAGACCTCATAGCAAGGGGGAGATAAGCAGACACAGAGAAGACACGCAGCGAATGGACACAGCAACACAAGCGGCAAGGGGGGGATAAATAAATAAAATAAAATCTTTAAAAAAAATAAAAATAAAAATAAAACGATTAACCAGCGCCATGATGCTGACATGACCCTGCCGTGTGGTGTGTACTGCATACCACTACACATTTTCATTTAACAATGAGTATGTAGTGAAGGTCCAAAGACTAAACAAAAGGAGGCCACAGCCCTCAGGGGGCTGTGTAGGCAGGACAATTCCCAGGCAACTCGCAGCTGGGGTAGAGTGAGGGTTAAGTGTACGTGTCACCTTGGCTAGGTGATGGCGTCCAGTTGTTGGGTCAGCACTGGCCTGGGCGTTACTGTGGAAGTAGGCATAGATGGGATTAGCATCTACAGGCTTCGAGTGAAGAAGACCCTCAGCAATGCACCTGTGGTCTCACCCAGCCCACTGAGGAGCTTAACAGTAAGAACTGGGGGTTCCGGAGGTCAGAATTGCTGCCTCAAGGCCTCATCAATTCTGACTGTCATTTCCTGCCTGCCACCTGCCCTAGGGTACTTGGATTTGCCAGTCCCCACAATCGCGTGAGCCAATTCCTTATGATATATAATGTATGTAATAAAGCATTCTGTTGGTTCTGTTTCTCCGGAGAACCCTGGCTGATAGAGGCAGTTAATAAACTCCCTCAGAGGTGAAACAAAAAGGGGTGAAATCAATTGACGAACATTAATGAAGAGGATGTTCCAGGGTTAAGGAGCAGACTGTTCTGGGGCAGAGCTGGACCTCAGAGAAAGTGGGAATCCAGGGCCTCCTCCCCAGCAGGCACAGCCCTGGGGCCAGCGAGCTGTCTGGGGAGGAGGCCAGGGACGGCGGACACCCAGCAATCAGACCCGGGCTGGGGAGAAGCTGTCAGCGTGAGCAAACCACGGACCAAGTCACAACCCCAGAGAGGAACCTGGCCGGGGACGCGCAGTCACTAAGGCGAGGAGGGAGGTGTCTTTGCTTAAAGAACTTCTCAGGAAGGAGGAGTCAAGACAGGCCTTAAAAAGCAAACAGACCGCTGGCGCCACGGCTTCGGGTGCCCGCCTGTGCCACGCTTGGGCACACGCATCCCACCACACAGCCCCTCTCTGCGGCCTTGAGGCAGACACTGGCCTTGGCTCCTGAAGGGCACAAGCATTCACAGAATCACAGCGCCCCGGGCTGAGACCCAGCAGACTGCAGAGGTGGCCAGGACAGTAAATATTTGAGGCTTCAAGGGTCAAACTGTTTCTGACACAACTATTCCATTCTGCCGTTGTTGCCAGAAAGCAGCCACAGCTGATGTGCACACACATGGGCACTGTTTCAGTAGAAATTCATTTACAAAAAAAAGACAGCCAGCCCACAGGCCAGTCTGCTGACCCTAAATTAAGAGGGTTATGAAGGAGTAGGAACAACCAACAATTAGAAAAGAAAATATCAGAGGGCACTACATGTGGTAAAGTAACCATTAGAGTGGATGGCAAGTAATAAGGGTAAGTATTGTTTTGTGAAACTTCTGCTTCAGCTTATTTACATACAGTGTAATTTATGTATACTTCCAGGACTGGGTTGCAATGTAAAGTATTTTCAATACTGTGAAAGGTAGTCAAAAGTTTGAAAGCACTTCTTTTACAGATGGAAATTGAGGCCTGGAGAGGTAAAGGGCAGATTCAAGGTCGTTGGCAGCAGAGCTGGTATTAGAACCCGGGCCTTTCAGGTGTTATCTCGACGCCTCTGCCATTCCCCACGGCCTCCTGCCTCACACAGGGGCTAAGCCCAGATGCTGGGGCTCCATGGCTCCCAGGTCCTGATGCCCCCACCCCTCCTGTGTGGCTCCAGCACAGAGAAGGAGAGGCCTAGAGCTGCGGGAGCTGCTGGTCCAAGAAGTGGGTCAGGCTCTGGAGGGTGAGCAGTGACCGTGACCTGGGGCTGGCGGAACCGCAGCGGCCCCTCCGCGAGCACCCCAGCACCCAAGACAGGGCTCCCAGGGCGCACACCAAGTGGGAGAGGGCACCCAGGAAGGCAGGGCTCACTGGGGAGCAGACCTGTGTGGCTGGTGGAGTGATCTCGGGGCAAAGCAGGACAGAAGGGCGTCTGTTCTAGTGGAGAGAAAAACAGGAGAAGGGGAGGAGCCAGAGGTAAAAAAGGGCCAAAAAGAGATGGAGCAACCAAAGGGATTCCGCTTTATAAGGGAGAGGCCTGGGGCTAATTCCCAGTCAGCGCCCCCTTCCTAACCTCCAGCCTCCCTCCCTCCTCAAATAAAAGACTGAACAATGAACTCTGTCCCAAAAGATAAAGTTCACTCACAGGGAGCATAAAACATCATCAGGAGAGGCTTCTCTTCCTTCTTCAGGAGCCGTCTGAAATCCTAAGGCAAAAAAAAGAGGATACAGGCAGGTCATGTGCAACCCAAGGACAGGAGGGGGCCACCCCTCAGGACCAGTAGAAGTGGGCGGAGCAGGGGAAAGCACTTCAGAAATCACACGGGTCTGATTTGGGGATTGGGGGGTGCAGCCAGGGCCGTGGCGTGTCAGGAGCTGGAAGAACAAACTATTCTAGATCACCCTTGCATGTTATGGATGGGGAAATGGAGGCCCTGAGGAGCAAACATCCTTCTGAAGGCCACCTGGGAGGATGAGGTAGCCAGGACCAGGCCACCGGCTTTACTTTCAGCTCCACCTGAACGATGAAGACATCAATGAAATATGTGTGTCCTGTCCCATAAGGCTGTTCAATAGGCCGCTCCTTCTTCATGTGACCTATGGAGGGATTTTGTTGGGGTGATGGTGGCTGTTTTAACATCTGCCTGACTTGGCTGGGCAGGAACTGGGCTCCCGGAGGACCTGCTTATCGCGGTAGCGCGGCGTTAACCCATACCTGCTAACCTCCTCCACCTGGCTCCAGTTCTACCCTGTCAGTGTCACTGGGGATCCACTGTGCATGCGGAATGAGGCATGCTCCCCGCTCGAGGAGGTTACAAGCTACATGGAATCATTTGTACTGTAAAACGCTTAGAACAGCGCCTGGAGCCTTATATTAGGCAATCATATGTTAAATAAATACAATAAATGTGAAAAGATAAATGGTCACGACAGTGCTAATGCCAAGACTTAAATGTAAAGCAGGGTAGAAGACTTTTCTTCTAACGAGAGCCAGTGATATACGGGAAAAAACAAATCTATCAAGGACTGCAGTGACACACCATGATAGAGCATATTTTGATTAAAATAAGCTCCTTTGGCCAGTTTCCATAGAGGAAAATGAGAGGTTTTCCTCTTGAAAAAAGAAGGAAAATATGAGAAAATTTTAAAATGCAGCTTTCTGGCAGCAGCACGGCATTAAGTAAATAAATGATGGTACTTCGTACAATGGAATACTGTTGCATCATTAAAAACAATGGAGAGGAATATTTAACGTCACAATAAGATGTGGATGTTACATTAAGTTAGGGGGGAAAGCCAGTTACAAAACAGGATATAAAATGTAATGACATTTTTGTAAGTAAAAATATTTATGTATGCATTACATTGAAAGCCTGGAAGGCTACCAAAAAAAATCAGTAGTAGCTCTCTCTTAATGGGAAGGGAAAGAATGATTTTGATTTTTCCTTTTATGTTTGAGCTGTCTTTTCTAATTTTCCAACAACGAAGATATATTACTTATAACTTTTCAGTTAAAGAAAAAATAGATTACAAATATTTGGTAGGAAGTTAAAACATTTCAGAAAAATTCTGAAAACATTTATTCTCACTTACATAACTAGAGGGTTAAGGCGCTCATTTTAATACAGTTAGTAACCAAGCTCTGACTCTGACTAGGGGTGAGAGGAGTAAGTACTTTTTAAATAATTTTCTAGGATCCCTGGAGATGAAACCTGACCTAAGATCTGAGAAGAAAAAGCTTTTCTGAGCCTGTAGCAACTTGGTTTCATACCCTAAGTAATAAGAAATACTACGTTCAAAAATGCTTAACTACCTTCACAAAGTATAGAATTCTTTACAAATATGAGTCAGCAATTCAAACTTGAATTTGGAACTTTTAGTTATTTTATGTGGGCAGAAAAGCAGCTTCTACATGAGAGAAAATATTGCAAAGGAGGACAAGAGTATTATCTACAGGTGTGAAAACATATTTTTGCTTAATAATCCTACAGTCACAGAAGAACCACCTGAGGAGTTTCAGGGCATGGATGTTTGGGGTGGAAGTGGGGTTGGGGGTGGGCAATCTCTTTCCAGAGAGGCTAGAAACGTTTATGGTCATAAAATCTACCCAGGAAGAACAACACAAGCCATCACCCGCACAGGCTGTTTTTGCACAGTGACGGGCACGTGTACCATCACCTCCCTGCATGTGCCCCTCTTCCTGTGGCCCCACCACGCTTTTTTAAAAATACCTTCTCTTCTAGCTGTTGATACTGGCACTTTCTCTCCAGTTGCCCAACCTCTTAAAATCAGAATCATCACAGCCCCATGTGGCTGGGCCAGTATGACCACGTGTGATCGCTCTTCCAGAAAATATGAAAGACCTCACTTTCTTTTGGTCTAACCAGCATTAAGAGGCAATGATTTTATATGAAAAGGAGAGGAGATAGACAAGAAAAAGCACTCCTCCTCCAACCACCAGAGAGTACTGCTCGCCTCACGAGCCATTTGCAATGTCAGAGAAGTTCCTGCTCGTCCCTTATGTGGAGGTACAAATAAGCAAATCTGGCCCACACAGTGGGCCCAATTCAACCAGATGCACATACAGGCTGGGGGGCAGGCCGGGGAAGAGGGGGTCAGGGTTGTAGGGCAGCTTTTGTTAAATGCGGGAAGAACTTGTGAAGACTGAAGTAACACTGAACTCTCTCTCCACCCCACCTCCAACCCCTGCCAAATCTGGAACTTGAAGCTTAAGAGACTAAATAATTTGTTCAAAGTTACACAGTGATTCAGTCGTAGGGGCCTGACCCAAGTCTTTGGAACTCCAATCCAACTCTCTCAGATGATTCTGTCACTTAAAACAAAAACAAATCGCAAAGCCGATGCCAACACTGGATTATATAAGAAGGATGTTTAAATTTGTATTCTTGGAAGGAGAGCCTAAATCTGTCAAAATACATTAGCATGAGGAGGTGAGGAATGAAGAGCGTTACTGAGGCACTCGTCAGCTGTGACCTCCTGTCAGAATCAGGAGGGAGATGGGAGGGAATAAAATCTCAGGGCGCTGGCCTAGCTCCCTTGGAGGAAAGCACAAGTGGTCCCAGAACACTCCCATTTCTCAGTTCCTTGGGTCCTCTACTCAGGAGGAGCTCCCAGCTTCCAAGAGAATCGACGGGAATAAATCACCTTTTCACTGTCAATGTGGACAACATCTTTGGCTCCAGGATCTTCCTCCCACAGTGGGGGCCCTTTTGGATCCTTCAGAAAGGCCACCATGGACTGAGGAAAAGAAGAAAGAAAATGCATTTTAGCCAGGAAAAGAAGGAGGAGGGAGAATCAGGCACCTGCCCCGTTTCCCTGCTTGGAGACCAGGTGCCGGCAGGGGACAGCGTGTGGCATCTGCATGGCGGGAGGGGTGCCGTGAATCACTGCCAAGCATCCCAGAAAGGCACCTCCACTGGCCCCATCGGGCTTTTTTGATCACATGACACCTCGCTCACTCTGGTCAGCCCTGCATCTCCATGGTCACAAAGAGGAAAGTTGAGGCAATTGATCAGCATACTCAAACCAGACACACATTTCTGCTTCTATTACAAATCAACCCCTCCAGGAAGCCTCTCTGATCAATTGGAGTAAATCTCCAATCTTCAAATCAGAAGCTCCTACATTCACATGGCCGCTAAAACTCTGTCAATCCCATAAGCTGATAGTCCCAGCTACTTACAATCTGCTTGCTATTTTCTGATTTAAATTGGAGGGTACTTGACTCTGCTCCTCCTCTGCCTGTGTGAATCCGTGGGGCTTGGGCTGGAAGACCCCAGCACAGGGCTCGCATCTACGTTATAGGCTTGTTGCTATGCTTCTCTCCCTGAAGGGCCCCTTCCAGGCTGCCAGGCCTGGAGAAGCAACAAAGGCCTTAAGGCTAAAGGGCTTAGCTAGCCACTGTGATGTAGACACTTGACTCAGCTCTCCACTCCTAGGGAAGACACAAATGGGGCAGGGAAAAGGGGGTACTGTCCCTCCCCTCTCCACCCAGACCTCACTGGTCCAACCAGCAGTGGCATACCCTTTCCTTTTAGACAGCTGCTCTGGGGAACAGCTTCAAGCTGTTCTTGCCTGAAGTCTGCAAGAACCAGAATGGGTACCAGAAACCCTGGAGGGCAGTTGCAAATGGAGCCCTAAGTCCCCCCAAGGTTGATCAAGCAAGAGTTTTGTTACTTCTGTCAACCGTGATCAAGCTCCAGTGACAGATGATGAAGGCTAGGCATGATCCTGTGTGTGCTGGGGGAGAGAGGGAGGGAGGTCTGGGGTGAGAAAGGAAAACACCCTTTTAACGAGGTTGCACACTTAGCCCATCCACTGGTCACACACAGAGAAGACCTAGGTGAGACACTCCTTTCTGAAGCCTCCCGTTTGGAAAGAGCTACTGTGGGAGAATGGGAGGCTGCCAAGATTTCGTAGTATTTCATTCAGGTAATGCTCCCGGTCTGTGCAAGACAACGCCTCCTGGCAAGAGAAAAAGGCCGTTCCTGCCAAGGCAGAAGGCAGATCTGCCCTTTCTTAGTCCCTTGTCAAAGCTTCATTGTGGCAAAATCAGCCAAAATGGCACTGGCAGGGCTTTCCCTGAACCCATGCTCACCCACACCGTGTGAAAGAGATGCTTGCAGGCACCTGCTTGCCTGCTGTTCCAGAAATACCTTGTGCAGGGCGCACGATGGCATTCAGGAGCCTGGGCAACCCGAGTCACATGAAAAAACTTAATGTGTGCACACACACCGAGTCTAGGGAGAGGGTCCATGACTTTCCATAGGTTCTCAGTGGGATCAGGAGCCCCAAATAGCTTAAGGCTTCCTGCTTTGCAGGGGCTCCTGCCCCCATACCATACCAGCTGTGCCACAGCCCTGCCTCGGGGTTAAAAAACAAAGATGGAGTGAATGGAAAAGGAAAGAAATGGGCTCTCTTAATTTAACAACTGAAACATTCATGCTAATAACCTTTTGCTTTACAGGTGGGGATTATTTTTGTTTAACTGAAGAGAATACTCCAACGCACAGGTTCTCTCCAACTTGGTCTAACAAGACCGTGGATGGAAAAGTCTGCAAGAAGTAGTGCTGGGAACTCGCCCTTGGCCTTCCTATGCTGGGTGATCAGAATCCTAGGGAACTGGCCTGACAGTGTTCAGGGTGTCTTCGTGGCTGAGAAACCACACACAGCTCCAGAGCCTTGGGAGAAGGTCATCTGAATTTAGGTCTCGGGGCACCTCTGGTCCTCACCCCTTACATAAGGACTCTGGTGATGGACTGCTGAGAAGCAAAAGGCCGCTCACATAGAAAGCTCCTCTCTCTCTATCTCCATTCTTTGCAAATGCTGTGGGGGATAGGGAGATGTAATAAGCTTTCCTTTAGCCGCCTCTGGACTCTTCAGGGGCCACATCACAGTACCTGTGACCAAGACCCTGCCCAGCCATGCGGGACAACAGCAGCAGCAGCCAGAGAATTACAACAGCCAGGTCTGAACCCTGCCAGGGGTCCCTCCCTCTCTCTGCAGATAGGGCCCCAGGGAAACCCTGAAAGGAAAGCTAAGCAGAGACCAAGAAGGGCTTTGATCTCAGCTGCAGCAGGTGAAAAGGCAGATGCCCTCAGGCACTCACAGGAAAGGCTAGGTCACTTTCCCCTGCCCTGGAGAACTCCGGGGACTCTGCTCTAGTCCCTGGTGGCCCTGCGAACTGAGGACGCCCCCTCTCTCTCTGCCATGTGCCCTCACTACTGAAACTGAGATTTGGGCTCTGTACGAGGCTTGGCCCAATTCTCCAGCTTGTTGATGGAGAAATCACAGGAGGAACGAGAGAAAGCAGATGCCGTACACCTGGTCTTTGTAAGGAGTGGGACAAGGCCAGGACTCTGCCTCCCTACCCAAGCTCAGACCATGTGGGAAGAGAAGAGGCTCCTTGCTCCTTTCCTGCTACAGTCCTGAAGAGGTGCTACTCGCTGCTCCATGGTCCCAGGACAGGCTCCTAAGAGGGCGGAACACTGCCTCCCCAAACACCCAGGCCCCTTATTTCCACCACTGCAGAAACACTGCCCCCATTCCACCGAACTAAATCTTGCTCCTGAGGAGCATGTGTTCTCTCCGAAGACTTCAGGAGATGTCTTAACACAGGGGTTAGGCGACTCTAGTTGGCATGATTTTCTAAGTGTTGAAATGGGTGTTAAGATGATGAGTCATCAGGCTGAGTCTCTGTATAAGGTAAAAGCTGTAGTAAATTAAAAAAGAACTGGTGTTAGTAGATAAACAAGAAATGGGCTGGGGATATGGGGGAGAGAGACAGAGGGAGATGGATAGACAGACAGAGAGGCACAGGCAGCTGCACAGACAGATGGACAAGACAAAAAAGAATGGGAAGAGCAGCAGACAGAGAGAGAGAGAGAGGCAGGCAGACACAGGCACGCAGGGTCCAAGCCAGTCTAAGCAGCAGGTGAGTTAGAGAAAGTGAGTTCAGCACATGTTGGGACCAGAAGAAACGTACAGCAATGGCCCAGCCAGGACAGGGGATGTCGCCTAGACCCGAAGTAGAAGAGAATGACTGCGTTGAAGGACAGCTGGAGGGCAGCAGCTCTGTGATGACATATTGGCACCTGCAGGTCACAGCATCTCCATATTTATTTTTTATTTGTGCTTTTCCATCTACTTTGAAATTGGATTTGTAGCAGGGGACATCTCAGTGACACCCGCATCTCATCTGAAACAAGCTACCTTGGACCCAGAGTGTCATCCTGCCCGTGTCCTGTACTCTGCTAACTTGGGAACATAAAATCCCCTCTAGGCCCGTGGGGACTGCAGGACCCCGTGAGTGCCAGGACACTACCCCAGAGATGAAGGGAGGGCTCTGAAGCCACAGCAAAAGGAGAGGTGTGTCATCTCGTGCCACACCAGACAAGTGCTGAAAAATCCGCTAACTTATCTACAAGGCTGGGCCATCCCCATTGTGATAACAGGTACAAATTTCCCCCCTCCCCCACCCAGATATTCTCCTGGCATATACTCAAGAGATAAGAATCCCCCAGGTCATTTGGAGGAGCTATTTGTGCAATCTGTCCTTCCCTCTCTCCGAGAGAACCTGCCAGGCTTTTGATGTCCATTCAGACTCCACCTCTGCAGAGAATGAGGGAGGAAAATTTACCTTAAATGTCACAGCTCGATTATATTCAGTATGAAATGCACCATCCCTGTCAAATGAGGAGAAAAGGGTGTTAATGTTAAGAATGGTTGTGAAGATACATACCTTTGGTTTCCTGCAGCATCTTAATAAGATTTAGCTATTGAACACAGTTCAGGATTTTTTTTTTAAAGAAGTAACTGTGAAAACAAACAAAATCCTTCCGAAATACAACTAATCTAAAAATCCCTGTTCACTGAGAATTCCAATGAAAGCTTTCAGCACTTACTTGAAATTGGAAATACCCATGTGTACTTACTGGTAATGGAATAAGTCGACCTTTTTGTCCTTTGGGCTCAGGTCAACTTTCATCTTCTTGCACAATTTTCTACTGTTTGGGTCACTGAAAGACAAGGATGTTGGGAACCATTTGTTTCCTGAAGTCTTCACAAAAGTACTGACAGAGCAAAATCTTCTGGTGGCCTAAGAAATAAACTAGGTAACTTGGAATTCTCAATAGCAAGGGAGTGAGGACCTAATCAGAGGTGGGCGCTTAGAGAACTGGAGGAGGGAGATCAACCAGCAAGATATGGGCTGATGGCCAAGGACAGGGACAAGCAGGCAGGGGGGGATGTGCCACCACGTATAAGGGGCAACTCAGATCCGAACAAAGGAAGTGCCCAGAAGCCTAGCGGGTAGACAGCCCATTCTAAAAAGAAACACGAACTAGTCACCGTTCAGACCCATGTACAGTTCCTGAGCCTGGCTGCTCATTAGAATCACCTGAGGATGTTTGCAAAAAAGTAAGGATTGCCTGGCCCTCCCCTGATAAAATTACATCAGCATCTCTGCAGGGGTGGGGCTCAAACAGGATTTTTTGTTTTTAAAGCTCCAGTGCGCACCATATGCCATCTGCCATATACCATCTGGCTGGGATAAGAGGAAAATATTCTATGATGTTGAAGAAGTTATGAAATGTGACCAGATACTGATGAAAGCCCAAAAGGAAAGGGGGAAGGGCCTCTCTTGGCTTCTGGGATATTACACTCTCGCAGCTCTCCTAATAAGAAGCCAGTGTCCAGTGCCATTCACAGTCACAAAGCCCTCGTCAGGCACAACCTCGTCTAATCTTGGTGTCCTTCCTGTTAGGCCACTGGTTCTCAAAATGAGGTCCGAGAACCAGCATTAGTACCTTTCCAGGAATCTGTGAGACATGCAAACTCTCAGCCCCACCCAGACCCACTGAAGCAGACACTCTGGTGGCAGGGCTGAGCAATCCTGTTTCAACAAGTCTTCCGAGGGATGCTGATGCAAGTTCAGGTTTGAGAACCACTGTGTTAGACCACCGCCCTGCACTGGCTCTGCCTCCTCTGCGCATCCTTGGATGCACGTCCTCCACGAGTGCCCTACGCCAGCCCTCTCGGAGACCTGACCTGCTCTGGCAGCTTCCCTGGGACCTCACTGCACACAGCCGGGTCTGCCCAACAGGCAGCAAAAGGCAGCCAGCTCCGCCCACCCCCTCGGTTGCTCTGGGGCCATCTCCACAGGCCTGAACGGCCTCAGAGAAGGCGCCGTGGCCATCCAATGCCCACTGGTCACGGGTGACTACAGAGCATTTGTCTCGGGGGAACTTTTTCCTGCCAGGTATGCCAGCCACCTGGGGAGGTAGCTTCATCTCTCACCTGTTTTCCTAGCTCTCCACAATCTACAGCCATCAGCTTCACACAGCTGTGCACCAGCCCCAGAACAGATGGACTAATTAAACCATTCAGCTCAATTCTAAAAGCAACATTCATCAATGGACAGTCAAAATAGTAGAACCTTGTTTTAAATATAAATACGCAACTTGCAGTTCAATAAGTATGTCTCACCAGAGAGGCTAGCTAGCTCAGTGGGTCTGCAAGGTGGAGTCAGGCATTCCCCTCTCCCCACTCCAACCCACGCCCACTCAGGCTCCTCCCTCCGATTTAGCCCGAGCTGTCTCAGTCACCCCTGCAGCCACTGTGTCTTCCGGGCCAGTGCCTGGCCAACGGTGGGGACTCGCAATGCGTGATGAACGCGCTGGCTCCTCCCCAAGGCGGTGAGTGCATTTAAAATAGGGAGAGTTCAGACAGGCAGTGCAAGGATAAGCTGGGGGTGGGGGGCAGAAGACATCTACCAGGGGACCCCTGAAAGGGCAGCCCATGGCAGCTGGAGGCTGGAAACTTCCTTACCCCGACAACCCTCTGGGGATGCCACACACGCCTCTACTGGTAACAGCTATTACAGTTTGGGCTTGCCCCATCCCTCAAGGGCTCTGTGGTAAAGCCAGCTGACAGGTGGTGGGTTTGTTTGAGAGCAACCGTGTTTGAGGTGCCCTTTCCCTGCCTGAGTTGACTCCCTGGGAGGAACGGCTCAACTCAGGATGTTTACGCCATTCACTTGGCACTCTCCTTGTACCCCTTTGTTTTGCTGTGCCCAACTGTCTCTGTGAGCATCTACTGTCCATCCAGCAGCAGCAAGTGGCCGCTGGGGCAGGGACCTCCCTGAGGGCCTGCTCGCTGGCACCTGCACTTGCCCTACAGCACCTGCAAGGCTACCAACCAGAGGGGAGAAACCCCACCCCACCCCAGCTCTCTTTTCCATGGAGCCTGGCTCCCGGCCTCTTCCTGTGACTTTCACAAAGCAGAGGCAGGAGTGACAGGGCTCAGACTCATTCAAACCCCAGGCCTTGCCAGACCTCACTCCATGGGAAAGTCAAACTGTGGCAGCATTAGGTCCCCCGGGAGCCCAGGCCAGGCTTAGGACCAATGCTTCAGCCAAGCAACTTGGCACAAAGGTTCTCCTGCCTTTGTTCCTTCAGTGTGGACCCCGAGGTCCAGCCCAGCCTGCAGCCCAAGGCCCTCGTTCCAGTGACACTCATCGCCTCTCTGTCTCCGACACAAGAATCCTTCTTCCAAACCGTGGACAGCTCTCCTCCTTACAGTGACTGACACTCAGGACTGTCTTCTCTCCCCACCCCAGACACACACAAATCCCCACAATCACAGAGGGAGATGTCCAAGCACACTTCTGACAGAAACCCACCTCCAAGACTCCCCACCTCCCTTCCTCCCACCCTCTCTCTCCATAGCACCTGTCGGCATCTGACCAACTTGTCCACTGTCTCCCACATCAGAGATGTCTGCTCTGTGAAGGCAAGGACTTCGTTTGGTTCATAGCTATTTCCCCAGTGTTAACAGTAGCTGGCACACAGCACACACTCTATAAATGACTGAACGGGTGGAGGAATTACAAATTGCATTACGCTGTGCTGTTGCTGCTGGGATGCGGCGCTGCACTTCTGGCTCTGGGCTTCGTCAGCCAAGCACCAGGAAGCCTTCCAGGGGACACTTCCTGACCGCCCCCCACCCCCTGACTCCTGTCTCTCAGAGTGCAGGACTGTGTGTGCGCACACGTGCAGGTGCTCTAATTGTGCACTGCAGACAATAAGAGTCATGGGTTCAAGAAGGACCTGGGTTGAGAGATGAACTGATATCCCGGCCACCTCCCTCTCTATCTCCCTTCCCCCAGGCAGCGCCTGAGGCTCTTGGGGAGGGAGGGAAGGAGGTGGAGGCAGTGAGCAGGGAGAAGAGCTGCTCTGCTGAAATCAAGGGGGATGAAGAACACTGCAGGGACCAGGGCGAGTGACCTGGCAGTGCTACGGCCCTCACCCACTCCTCCCCTCATGCCTGTCCTGTGGGAACCAGCCATCGATCGAGAGCCCCATCAAGGAGGCTAGAGCCCGGCCTCCCTTGGCCTGTTTACTCACCTCCTGCTCCAGGGAGAGAGGCATCAAGGCCACCAATCTGCTACATCTTATCCCTCCTCACCTCCTTTCTTGGCTGTCTTCTACCCAGAGTGTGGAAGGAAATATTGCAGAGGTCCCTGCACTTCCCTCCCACGCACACCCAGGGAGGCACACACGCACGGGCGTTTTAGTTTGCGTTGCTGTGGGGTGGCTGGCTGCTAGTCTGGAGGGGCTGCTGTAGGTACGAGGTGCTATATTTACTGGATCTTTGGGGCAGTAACGAGCATCCAAGAGACTGCCGGCATATGTTCCTGGGAGCCTCGGCAGGGGAGGCGAGCCGCTTTTCACTAGCCACAGCCTAAGTACCAGCCCCTCCCTGGAGGACAGCCTGACAGCCAGCTGGGAGGACGGCTTCCAGATCTGGCTCTGTCGCCAGCCAGTCCTGGGACCCTTGACAGGGCCCTTCGTTTCCCAAGCACGGAATGCAGTTGTTCTCATGAGCCAAACAGAGTTCTCTGATTCACCTACAGGGGCAAGTATGACCAAAGCATCAGGGCAGGCTGCCTTCTATCCAGATGGATGAACCAGGGGCCAGAACCCAGGACAGAAGATGGAAACACAAAAACATCCAGTCATCTCCCCTTGCCTCCCACCCGATCCTCACTAGCCACGGTCTGCATTCTTACATCCGTGGCAGGACACGGCCAGCCTCCTCGTGGCAGGGTAGAAAGAACACGATGCGGAACGCCAGGAGGCTCAGCCTCCAGCCTGTCTTG
>JAQZBX010060046.1:0-17393 GCA_029593785.1 Cabassous unicinctus | reverse complement strand
TAAATAAATAAATAAATCATAAAAAAAAAAAAGCCTTGAGCCAGCAGAGCCTGGCACTGGAGAGGCTCAGCTGTTCATCCTGAAGACTTCTGGAGAAGAATTCTGACAGTAACACGGTCCTATCTCATCCCTCAGGCAAGAAAATGGCACTGTGGCAGTTGGGTTTTAGCCAGATCTCTCTGGAAGACATATGGAGCACGGCCACAGGCAGGAAGGCCAATTAGAGGGCTGCTGCCAACAGTCCAGGAAGAGGGTTGTAAATGTTGAACCAGGGCATGATAGGAGGGGAAGAGAGGTGGGAATCAATCAAAATAAATTTTGCAGGGCTGGCTGGTTGTGTGAGAGGGTCAAGGATGCACCCAGGTTTCTGCTGAGTGACAAGGTAAACGGTGTGCAGATGAGGGATACAGGAGGAGTGCTTTTGGTTGGGCAGAGAATGAATTGTTTGAGCTGTGATGAGTTTGAGATCCCTGGGGGACCCCCAAGTAGAGACATCCTGCTGGCATTTGAGTGTATGCAACTGAAGGTCAGGGGAGAGGGCAGGCGATTTGGGGGGCAGGAATCCACAGGTTACAGTTAAACCCACAAATGGAGGGAGGCACTCAGAGTGAGCTGGTAGAACAAGAATGTGAGACCACAGAGTTCCTAAATTTAGCAGTATATTTCCAATCTCCAAGGCTGGTCTGTTCTCAGACACCCTGCTGAAAATGAAGAAACCTGAACAACTTTTCACAATCCAAAAACTCTGGAAGGGATCATTCCTCTTTCAAAGCTACTTGGGAGGTCAACACCTCCCATCATTCTGGAATCCCAACCTAAAGCTACTTGTGAAAGGCCTCATTGGATGTCTGTGCCAAATCTCCTTGTAATCCATTTTTTTTAAAAAAAGTAGCCATGGGAGTGGGTGTAGCTCAGTGGTTTGAGCACCTGCTTCCCGTGTATGAGGTCCCAGGTTCAATCCCTGGAACCTACAAAAAATAAAAAATTTAAAAACTAGCTATGGATTGAACCCAGGGAATAGGAATATAATATTTAAAGGGCAGGTCGAAGATGAGATCTGATGACAGAATCAGAAGAGGAAGGGGCAAAATGGGAGGAAAAATGAAAAAAAAAAAAAAAGGTTGTGTCTAGAAGCCAAGTCAGTAGTTTCAAGAAGGATCAGGGAAGAGCTCAGACATAGCTGAGAAGCCCAGCTAGTGACAGACTAGAGAGCAGCCCACCTGCTGCCTCAGGGTCTGGCGATTGCAAGGCCCCTGGTACCCTGGTGAGAGTAGATTTAGTGGAACATTGGGAGAAGGATCCAGATGCAGTGGGATGAGGAGAAAGTTCTGCCAGTGATCCTCCAGCTGTGGCCCACCCAGACAGCGGGAGAAAGAGAGTCTTCAAACTCAAATGGAGTGCTCTGACAACCAAAACCCTCAGCTTCTTTCACAAGGGCTGGGCCCAAATATTCCCTTCCTCCCTCTCCCTTGTCTTGTGTACCTGGCATTTTGGGTCAAAGAGCATCAATCAAAAAGAGCTAGGGTGCCATTTTACTCTTTCACTAGAACTAGATCATGGAGAGCAAAAGTTGGCTGAACACCGAGCCTAGTAATTAATATTCCTTTCACTTGTCTGCTGTGCTATGAATTGAGTGGAATAGACTCTGGCTGCTCACTTTTGTTTTCTGCTTGGGATCCTAGTGGATCCTCTAGAGGAATAACTCCAAGTCACCCCTGGCTCACACCCTCTTGGGTTCCCCATCGGGCATTCTGCTCGGGTTCAGCCCAGTGCTGTCTCCAGTGCCAAAGTGGTTTGGGTATGAACAGTGTGCACAGAAAATAAATAGCTCTGCCTCCCCTCCAAGCCGCCCACCACACAAGCCTCCTCCCCACTCCTCTGCAGCAAACGGCTGGTTATTTTAAACCTGTGTTCACCTTAGGTCTTCATCTTTCATCTTCCAGGCATTTAACCTCTTTAGTATTGTTTCTATTTTAAAGGTACAACCATGCCCAAGAAACCTCCTGGAGGGGAATGCTCAAAGTCATTTTCAAGTTCAGTTGGTGATCTTTCAAAGGATGCATTAGGAACATTTTAAAAATAGAACACCTAATGTAATGGAGGTTTTGCTGAAATGATTACAAGGGACAGTAATAGACACTGTAAAATCATCTTACATTTATAAAATCTTAAACAGTTTTGAAAAGCATCTTCATATGCTTTCTTCCGCTTGGTACAAGTCCCTGAGGTCTGAAGGGCAGGAAATACTGCCACCTTTTAACTAACGAGGCACAGCACAGAGTCGTGGCTAAGAGCACGGGCCCTGGGCCACTCTTTGGGCCTCGGTTTCCCTTTATGAAATGAGGATAACATAATACTTGCCTCACTAAGTGAGTTACTACGTGGAAGCACTTGTGCCTGGCACACAGGAAGTGCCCCATCTCTGCTTGCCTTTATGAGTAAGGAGGAAACCGATCTCAGGGAGGTAACTGGACCCCGAGCAAGTCTGAAGTGGAGCTAGGCCAGAACTGGGTCCTGATCCTGGAGCGGAGCTCCTCCCCGTCCTACACTGCCTCCTGTGCTGCGGAGCACCTCAGCTGGATGAGGGGAACGTCTTCTCCACAGAGTGAAACCTCCAGGCAGCCTGCCTTGTCCCGTGTCAGATGGAACTAGCCCCCTCAACTCACACTAGCACCAAGTGGCCTGGGGACAGGCGGACGTCTCAGGACATCGTAGTCATTCAAGAGCTTGTGGCCACTGGTCTGTTGACCGCCCAGGAGAGCTGATATTCTCAGATTCATATGGACCTCCAGCTACAGGACAGGTGACGGCTGCTCGGCAAGCCACACAGGGCCTCCACTAGGTCGGGGACACTGCTCAGGCCTGGGGGAGCATCTGAGTGCGCCTCAAGTTCCAGGCTGAGCGACTTTGCGCTGGAGCTTTCACACGCTGCTCCTTTCCCTTGGCAGGCCTTTGGTGGTGAAGTTGCGTTCAACTTTCTGTATCCCGGGTGATGTCCCTCCTCTGTAAAACCTCCCTGGGCCTCCCAGGCAGAACCCTGCCTCTCCCATTTGCCCACCTGGGCTGCATGGGAATCTTCCTGCCATTACCACACACGCCTTATCACACCCGCTTGTTTTTCATTTCCCCCATTTCAATCTGAGCTCCTCAGGGACCAACATCCAGCCCAGTGCCTGGTGTAGTGACAGCACACATAGATATCTGTTGACGCAAAATAAGTTGAAAACTGATGACCACAAGTGACTCTCCATTTCTTTCTAGAGAGGGAGTAGGCAGGAGCAGCTATGAAAAGTATCCTTCCCTGCCCCCAGTTCAGTGTGAACTAGGCACCAGCGGCTTCTTCCAGAAAAAAGGTTTTCCTTCAGCATTACCAAGACTGAAATGGCTTTCTGGAAACCAATGAATAAAACTACACTGAATCTGAGAGAACAAGGAGAGTGGGCACGAGAAACTAGGACCAAAGATCCAGCGACTTTGCTGAGGACAGAGCCATACCCAGAGCCAACCCTCTCTCTGCACGTTTTGGGAGCGGCGTGAAAAGTCCGTTCTCACCTGGCGTTATTATTTATATCTCTTCTGATTCACTGAAACGCTTTGGCAGAGCATTTTAGGGCCTAAACTGAACCGGAGTCTTGAATAAACTTAAATTTTATAGCACCCAAACCAGCAAAAACACCCCTGGGGAGGTGGTCATTTAATAGCCCGTGCTGGGGTCCCTGATCCCACAAGCAGATCAGCCATCCGACTGTTCAAGTCCGAACACCTGTGTCCTTGTCTTGTGTTGCTGCCGCTATCACGGCGTTGTTTTCTTTTGCTCACCCACGTGTCTAAACGAGCCTGGGAACTTCTCCAGGACTTTTGGCTCTCCAGAGCTGAGGTAAAGCTTCAACTCATCTGGCCGGCATATAGTTGGCTTGAAAAAAGATATTTGAACCATGTTATCAGTTTTCTCTGATCAGGTTGGCAGAGTTCCGAAAGTTGTGTTACTCACTGTGTGGGCAAGGTTTTGGCTACTGGGCGCTCTCATGGGCTGCTGGTAGAGGTGGGCATTAGAACAACCTCAGTAAAAGCCATTTGGGCAGCCGTGTCTGTGAAAGTGTAAGACGCACATTCCACTGGACCCAGCAAGTAGTTATACCTGGGAAAGGGACATATCTACAATACTAAGAATGCCAGGGGCCATTTCAGATGCTGTATATATATATACATAGTAATTCATTTAATCTTCGCATAAACCTTCTGATGTAGCTGGTATCATCATTCCCATTTTACAGATGGAGCAAAGAGAGGTTAAATCATTTGTCCAAGGTTATCCAGCCAGGAAGAACCCAAGCATCCGGTTTAGGAGTGAGTTCACATAACTACTATACTGCACTATAATCCTACAGTTCTTTCCATAGAAGGAGCATTGAGAGTAGCGAAAAATCAGAAACAAATGAAATGCCCATCAAAAGGGAAAGGTTAAGTATATTATGGCTTGTCTGGACAAGGGAGAACTAGGCAGTAGTTTAAAAAAAAAAAACAAAAAACGACATTGATATGGAATGATGTGTTACAATCTCCAATAAAAGTTTAAGTTAAAAAAAGAGCAGAGTGCAGAAGAGTATGCTATCATATTATCATATCATTTGTGGGGAAAAATATACCCAAGATTATACTTGCATATGCAAGAAATAGCTCTGAAAGGATACACAAAAAGAGGAATAAGACAAATCGTTGCCCCTGGAATAGAAAAGTGGGGGGAGGGGATGCTTTTCACTGTATACTTTCATATGCCTTTTGTTTTTTTTGTTTTTTTTTTAAAGATTTATTTATTTATCCCCCCCTTGCTGCTTGTGCTTGCTGTGTCCATTCGCTGTGTGTTTTCTCCGTGTCTGCTTATCTCCCCCTTGCTGTGAGGTCCCGCTGCTTCAGCCCACCACGCCGCGTGGGCCGGCCTGCCCTCACAAGGAGGCCCGGGAAGCAAACCCGGGGCCTCACACATGGTAAACGGGGGCTCTATCGATTGAGCCACACCCGTTTCCCTCATATGCCTTTTGAATTCTGTACTACGTATCGCCTATTTCAAAAGAAAACAATTTAAAAGAACAAACGATACCTGCAAAGTCCATTAATAGTTGCCTAATATCAAACATAGCACCCGATGTTTGATTCTAATACTAAATGCCCACGTTGCTTTAAGTTATTTGTTCATGCACACTTCTCCCCTTTGGCATCTAGCTCAGAGGCTGGCACACCCGAGCTATTCCACAAACGACTGGGGAACGAATGAATAAGGTGCGCATTAAGTTGAAGCAAGGGGAACTGACAGTCTCCAAGGTTCTTCCTGCTATTCTGCTCAGCGGGACTGTGCGCATTCTCTCCAGTGAGGGCCAGTGTTCTGGACCGAGGAAGGTCAGATGGGGCCGAGCTTAATGGTGGATCAGCCCACGGTTCTCAACATGGACTCCTCCAGGACTTGCCTTTTTATTTTTTAATGTTGTCATTAGAGAAGTTGTGGGTTTATAGAATAACCATGGACTCCTCCAGGACTCGCCTTTTTTTTTTTTTTTTAATTAGTAAGTTGTGGGTTTATAGAAAAATCATGCATAAGATACAGGTTTCCCATATGCCACCCAATTATTATCACCCTGTATTACTGTGGAACATTTGTTACAATTGATGAAAGCACATTTTAATAATTGTACTATTAATTATGGTCTATGGTTTAACTTAAAAGTCACTGTGTTGGATTTTTAAAAATAATTTTATTCTATTACGATATATACAATCTAACATTTGCCCCTTTTATCACATTCAAACATACGTTTCAGTACTGTTAATTATATTCACAATGTCGTGCAACCATCACCACCATCCATCACCAAAGCATTTCCATTGTGCCAACTAGGAACTCTATACATTTGAAGGCTTAACTCCCTATTCTTTATCCCCATCCCATTCCCTGGAGACCTATATTCTAGATTCTGACTCTAGGAGTTTGCTTAATCTAAGTATTTCATATGAGTGGGATCACTGAATATTTGTCCTTTTATGTCTGGCTTATTTCACTCAACATGATGTCTTCAAGGTTCATCCATGTTGTCGCATGTATCAGGACTTCATTCCTTTTTATGACTGAATAATATTCCATTGTATGTATATGTTACATTTTGTTTTTATAGCTACAGCAGTGAATTTCAACTGGGAGCAATTTTGCCCCCCCAGGAGACATTTGACAATGTCTAAACATTTCTGGTTGTCAGCATGGAGAGTGGTGGTGGTGCCTCTGGTAGGTAGAGGCCGGGGATGCTACTAAACATCCTATGATGGACAGGACAGAGCCCCACACCACAGAATTATCCAGCACCCCCAAATCAATCATGCCGAGGTTGAAAAGCCCTGAGCTGCCGTGCTGGCTTGGCTCATGGACGAGGTGCAATTCACTTTGTCAGCCCTGTGTTCCCCCTACAAGTACAGCCTACTGCACAATCTTCCTGAACCGAAATCTCTATTCTTCAGCCTGTTAAGCTTATTTTAAATTCAGCCTCATCCCTGAGGATCCCTGTCAACTCCACTCCATCTCCCTGCCACTGTCACTTTGAGGAGCTGAGAAATGCCCACATGTTTGAGGAACAACCATTCTGGAAAACCCTGCAGGGTGCTGGTGAAAAGTTCAGCTGTCCCTGGGCCAGGAGGTCTACTGGCAAAAGGCTACCTCACGAGGCTGGTTCTTGAGACACTGAGGGAGAATGACAATATTTGCATGTTTCTGAAGCAGAAATCTTCAGGAAGGAATGGGGACGGCTTCATATCTGACAGGGGTCAGCCTGTCAAGGAAGAGGCTTCTGCTCCTTTTGCCTTCTCCTCCAGGATTTTGAAGGGTAGCAGGGCCTGCTCACGGAATCAGAAGAGGAAACCAAGGCATCCTGGCTGCTCTCCCTGACCCTAAAACACACCTGGGGCCTCTCTTGCCTTGAAGGCATCCTGGGTCTGCGATGCTTTTACAGAGAGAGTAGGGTTGGAACCATAGAGGCAATAGTTCTGTCCTGGCCCGACTGCTTACCCACCTGTGATTGTGGTAAGTTATCTGGCTACTGTGACCTTCTGTTTCCTCTTCTGGGAAATGGGCACACTGTGGGTTGTTATGAAGCTCTACTAAAGCCATAAATGGGAAGAGTGCTCTATAACTGACCAGGCACCAAACAAACCTTAGTTATTATTCAAATCCACATCCACTTGATTTTTAGCTCATTTGATCCTGTTAAATTTGCAGTTAAGCCTGGGTCATCTCAGCGGAGAGTGCCATGGAGGCCGCTGGCAGGAACAGCGCATAAACCCAGGAAGAATGGGGTCATGGGAGAGAAACTGCAGTTCCTGGGGTCACTCAGGTACACGGGAAATGGGTTCCTAAGAGACTGAGGGTGAAATGGTGAGATTTAGACTCAAATGCTTGGTGTCTTCCCACCTGGGGTTAGATGAGGACTGAAAATGTGCGGCAGCATAAAAATACCAGTGGGTATTATTTTTTTTTTAGGAGGTACCAGGGATTGAATCCGGGACCTCGTATACGTGAAGCCGGCGCTCAACCACTGAGCTACACCCGCTCCTTACTAGTGGGTTTTTGGTGGCCCCAGCTGCAGAGGTAAGAGGACAGCTGGAAGAGGAACCAATGTCATTCAAGCCAGGTGCTCAAATGCCGACTTCGAGGGAATTATTTACGCTTCTGACATCACTCAGGTCACAGACTTTAACAGAGCGCCTACCATGTGCCGGACAGAGAGTGGGAGAGGAACAGCTTCTGCCCCCGAGGAGCGTCCCTAGCAGGGCAGCCCCTTGCGGGAGGGCTGCTGTGAGGCGGAGGGCCTGGGGGACCCTCCTGCGGTTTCGCGCTGGGCAGCATGAACGCCCCGCTCCAGCTGAGCGCCGCCTTTCTCTGCCGGGCAGGCTGCCAGCACACAGGGAGGGAAGATTAATCTGACCAGCCGTGCTCTTTCTCAGACCACGTGGATAATTACTCAGAACTCTATCTTCGTCGTGGTGTTTGTAAATGGATTTTGTGGTGACTTTTTTCAGGCATTTTGGCAGTGCCAGGGAGGAAAATAAAAGAGCCCATGAGCATCAGCGCATGCCGCTGGGGACTGTGAAGTGCTGGAAGGGAGAAGAGAAATAACCTTAATCAAAGCAGAGGAAGCCAGAGGTTACCTGGGTCTCTAAAATGCGGCAGCGGTGGCAGTCTCGTCCCTGGGACTGTTCCTCGGCTCTTTGGGAATGTACCTTATTTTGCTGGATAAATTCTTCCAGCCTTAAAACCTAAAACCAAAGAAAAGGAACATTAGGCAATGAAAAGCCATGACGCCTGCATATCGTCATTAATCTGGGGACCAATTCTGGGTTCTGGAGAAAGGACTCCAATTAGACAAATTCCAAAATTCTTCTAGATATGCCATTTCTAATTAGCTAGTTGCTTAATCTTTCCAGAAAAAACATGAGCCTGACAAGATCCCAGTATCCCATACTTTCCTTTAAATTATTTACACCCGTGTATCTCACCTAGCCTGGAGGGCCGTTTTCAGTGGCTTTCATGTCATTCCTGGAAGGCTACCCTATTTCTTCTGAAAAAAGGTTAGTTGGTAAAGAAAAGGAACAATATTGGAGAACTGTACAGATAAGACAAGAGAAGAGCTTCTAGAAAGTGCTATTGTGTTGTAAAGCCTGAATTATGATTGCTATTACTAACCAACTAATCGTAACGAATCAGTTAAACAGACTGTCTGCCCTGTTCTAGACTTTGAGGAGGAGGCCAATAACCATAAAGGAAACTCAGACGTCAATAACACACTTTTACAGAAAACCTAATACTTGTCAGGCACCACACTAGGTATGAGGAGGGCAGGGGAGGGGCAGAGAGACAGCAAGATGGTAAGATAACAGAACATGGTCCCTGCCTTTAAAGAGCTGTCACTCGACAGGGGGAAAAGATATGTGATTCTAACCAGAGGAACATACAAGCTAATAAGAGCTACCACTGATGATTTACTCTGTACCGGGCACAGACCTAAGCATTTTATAGTATTAACTCTTTTAACCTTTACCATGTACCACTATGAGGTAGGTACTACTACAGAGAAGATACAGCAATAAGCTCTACTCGAGGACATCTGGGGCGGCTTTAAGGACACTGAAGGATGAATAGGAGTCTGCTGGTGATGATGGTGGGAAACGGCATTCCAGGCAGCTGGAATTGCTGGTGCAATGGCAGGTGCAATGGCAGAAGAAGAATAATACGTGTGTGAGAACAGAAGGGAGTTCCATGTGGGGGGAACGCAGTAGTACATGGGAGGTGGCAGAGTTCTGGGGGATAATGCTGGTAAGCTAGGTTAGGCCCAAATTGTGAAAAGCTTGGGGATTAAAGATTTTAGGGAAGAAGGAGTTGGGGGGCTTGAGCAGATTTGGGTTTTAGAACATCATTTCTGGAATTAGCTGGCTTAGAGAGAAAGTGGAGGCAAGGAGATCCATTAGAAGGCTCTTGCAGACTCCATGCAACATTACAGAGAAATAGCAAGGCCATCTGAACATCCTCTTGGCTTTACATAATGAATACTTGGAAAAGAAATATTAAAAGGTGATGAAACTCTCCTCATACTGCATCTTGCAAACGTTTATGAAATATTCAAATGAGTCCTGTGCTATCATTTGTGTAACATCTGAGGATCCTGTGCAAGGCATTAGTGTAGAGAGGGGAGGGGAGAGGACCCCTATGACTTGACAACTGCTTGGATGTGGAGGGGCTAGGGGTGAGGCTGGGAGTGGAGGGGGAGGAAGATGTGGTCCCTGATGACTCTAGTGTGGGTAAGTGAGCAGATAGTAGCACCATAGATAGAAGGAATCAAGGAAGTAGAACAGGGCTGAGACACTATGTTAATGTGACAACCTCTTGGTCACACCTTGTAATCTGTAAACACTCAGGTCCCGAATGAGCCTTGGCCATCAGAGAGGCAGTATTGGCGTAGAGGTTAAGAGTGAGATCTTCAGAGCCACGATATCTGGGTTTGAATCCAAGATCTGCTACTTATTAGCTGTGTGTCTGTGGGAAAGTAATTTATCTTCTCTATGCCTCCGTTTTCTCGTTTGTAAACCAGAGATGATAATAGTACTGTTGGGGATTGAATCACGTACCCCAAAAAGACATGTTCAAGTCTCAATCCGTGATCCTGTGGGTGTGAACTCATTTGTAAAGAGGACCTCTGAAGATGTTATTAGTTTAGGTGTGGACCCCTTTGTGAATAGGCTCTTCGAAGATCCTTTTCAGATGGGGCCAAATTGAATCAGGGTGGGCCTTACTCCGGGTGCCTGGAGATCTTAGAAAGGAAACATGGATGTGGCCGGTCAGCAGAAGTCAGCGGAAATCAGAGGAGACGCCAGGAGAGATCGCCACGTGACGGAGGACTGCGGGAAAGCTATCCCAGGAGGCGACAGACTTTGGAGAAAGCGTGGCTTTGCCGACACCCTGGTTTTGGACTTCTAGCCTCCCAAACCATGAGCCAATAATTTCTGTTGCTTAAGCCGACGAGTATGTGGTATTTATCACAGCAGACCTGGCAAACTAAGTGCCTGCTCTGCGATGTGGTTGTCAGGATTTTAAAAGTTCACACACACAAACTGCTCAGACAGTTCCTTGACTAGAGTAAGTGCCGAACAAAGGCTAGTCATTGTTATTTTCAAAGAAGGGTTTCAGGGGGCAGCCACACAAATACACAGTCGCGGGATGGCCCAGGCAGCCCAGGCACCCCACCCCGTCAGAAGAACGACTGGGCTGGTCTCACACACTACAGGAAACCTCCCTTAGCTCTTAGGAGCGGAATGGTCCTGTTGAGTGGCTTGGCTCAACAGGAAGGGAGTGAGGGAGGGAAGGAGGAAGAGGGAGGAAGAGGAAGGGAGGAAGGGAGAGAAGAACAGAGGGAGGGAGGGAGGGAGAGGAGATGGCTTTTTATGCTGGCAGCCCCTCTGTATTAGTCAGGGTTCTCGGGAAACAGAATCAACAGGAGATATCTGTCAATAATGTGAGATTTTATAAGAGTCTCTCACGTGACCGTGGGGATGCACAAGTCCAGGTTCCGAAGGCAGGCTGCAAACCAGGGGCTCCGATGAAAGTCTGATGAAAGGTCCTTGAGTTTCTGGGAGAAGTTGGCTGTCCAAAGATGAGCTGGGAAATTCTCTCTGAATGCTGAAATCACTTCCCCTTTTAAGGCATTCAACTGATTGGATGAAAGCGTCACCCATTGCTGATGCAATCTCCCTGACTGATGCAGATGTAATCAGCCATCCACGCAGTAAACTCACTGGTGATCGAAGTCCATAAACGCTCTCGTATTACAATTAGCCCAGTGCTTGTTGGACCAAACACCTGAACACAATTACCTGGCCGAGTTGACACATTAGCCTAACCAACACACCCTCCGTGAGCTGGAATGAAACAGAAGCCTCTCTAGCAGACCTTCCTCCGGGACCCCACTTCTAGATATTCTGATACACCAAGTCTAAGGCACGGCATGCTCATTTTTTTTAATGGCATAGAAAAAGGGTTAGAGAAATATTTAAATCTGTATGCTCAACTGAAGAGGTAACACATCAAAATATGTTTGCAGCCCCTGTGTTTCTCCCTGATCCATTGCTTGCCTTCTCTCTCTCGCATCTAGAAAGAACGACTGATCCAAATTTGGTTGTATCATCCTCATGCATGTCTTTAGATTTAACTCCATGTGTGTGTATCCCTAAACAGCAGATATTTTTTTGCACGTGCCTCTGTACTCCTAAAAGCTCCCCCAGCAAGTTGTGTTGCCAGGACAGGGCTGAGGAATTGGTTTCATGGGCTCATGAGAGTATGGTAGATGTACACCTCTTCTGGAAGGTTTTGGGGGAGGGGTAGCAAGGAACCGTCTTTTATTTTTTCTCATCTAATCAGACTCTGAACTGGCTCTTAGGACCCTGTTTCCAGCCTTTCCCACTAGTTCTCCCCAGTAACATGCTCAACAGCTCTTTTAAGCTTTGACCTTGGCCTGTGGGCGGTATGGGCAGGTGGGCCATTTGAAGCAAACACTATTGTCCAGCTAGTCTACAGCCATTCTATCCCCCTCACTGTATGTATTACTCAGCCAAAGGGTGCTGATGCAAAGTACCAGAACTCTGTTGGCTTTTATAAAGGGTATTTATTTGGGGTAAATCTTACAGTTACAAGGCCCTAAAGAGTTCAACTTAAGTACCATAAGAGGTACTTTCTCATGAAAGATGGTTGCCGATCTCTGTGAGGGTTCAGCCTTCCTTCTTCCTCTTAAGGCTCCATGATTCCAGCTTCTTCCCATCTCAGCTGTAGGCTAACATAGGGCTCTTTCTCTAGGCTCAGCTGCTCTGGGCTCTTCACAAGGTCAGCCGCAAACTAGCAGGCAAATGGCTCAGCTCTCTCCGGGCCCCAGGATCAAAGTTGACAAAGTTCTCTCCTCTGGTATCTATGGAGCTCTTGTGTCTTCTTCTGCGTATCTTCTTGATTGAGTGTCCATTTATAAAGCTCACAAAGGGGGCGGGGACTCAACCCTGAGCCACACCCTACTGACATGGTCGAATCAAAGGCCCTAAATTGATTTAATTAAGAAACTTAAACCCTTCGAATTTAATATAATCCAAGGGTAGCACACCCAGAGGAACAGACCAGTTTACAAACATATCTTTTTTTGGAATTCATAAATAATATCAAACTGCTACACCATCCTTTATCACGGAGTCTGGAAAGCTAAATACTTGCTTTCCCCAGGTTCCTTGCAGCAAGGGGTGGCCATGTGACACAGACATTGCCACAGAGAATAGAAGTCCCGTGGAGGTGTCTGGAAAAGTGTGTGCTTTCCCAATGAAGCAGGCAGGCCTGGCCATCACTGCCCCTTCCCATTCTTCCTGCTTCAAGTTTGGACATGATAACTGGTGCAGTGGCAGCCATTTTAAAGCTTGAGGGAAAATGGGCTAACTTCTCCATTAGGTGCAGTAGACCCAGTGCCTAGAGTCCACAATACTGGTGGAAGCTCATGAAAATGTTTTAATTTCTTTTAAAATAATAAGAAAAAAATCCAGCCTCGATTTTATTCATTTTTATATCAATGTAGTCCTAAAATATAATTTCAAATCTTATTTTTGATAGAGGAAATGGCCAATGAAGGCAAAAGTGCCTAAGCCCATAAAAGTGGTTATATAGCTTGGGAGAAGGAAAGATCAAGAGAATCACAGATTCTGACATCATTTAGCCACAGAACCAATACCAGGACCTCCTGCCTTCTGCTTCTACATGAAACATTAAACCCCCTTTGCTTAAGCCTCTGAAAGGCTCTTGTTACTCACAGCTAAATTCTTTCCTCTGGAGGCAGCCTTCCTGTCAGGGTAGGATTTCTTTTCTTTCTTCCAAGGAGGCTGCAGGTAAGCAGGTCAGGGCAGTCTCCTGAGATCCCTGCATCTCAGCTGACCAGAATCTCCCAAGGACCAGAACCTTCACTCCCAAGCACCGCCTTTATTCAGGGCTTACCTCGAGCAGAGAATTCTGGAGCTTCACATTTAGAGCCACTTTTTCTTCTTCCAGCTGCTTTATTTCATTTTCTGATTTCTTCCTCACTTCTTCCAACTGTGCATCTACTTCCTAAATGATGATAGAAGAATTAGCCACTCAAGACAGGAAGAAAGAGATGAGACACTTACACCCCACGTCTTATTCCCAAAGGCAGTCAAAGTAGCTAAGTAGCTTACACGAGTCACACAATACTGTAAGAAAACATAAATTAGAAATACGTGAGAAGGCAAAAGAAAGCAAGTGTGAAATTCACACTATGAAGTCTGATCTATAAGGGGGGCAGGGTCGACCTGCTTTAAAATTTCTGAATCAAATATGAAAAGAGGCTGCTCATCACTAACAAGGTTCTCAGTGTCCCCTAAAAGCCAGCTGCTTTCTCAGATGCAAGGAAATATTCAAAGCAGCATGCATACATTAGTCAAAACGATGCGGGGCTCAGGGCTGTCTGCCCCTGTCCCTCACGGCAGCCTGCTAGCCTCAGCACAAGAGAGAGCCACATAAAGGGACATTCTGGAGATCATGTGCTGGGTGTGGCTGTCTTTAGCTGGGTGACTTTGAGCACATTTCCTGACCTCTCTGTGACTCGTTGTGTCATGTGCTTAGCACAGTTCCTGGCACATAGTAAGGCTTAATAAATATCAAGTACTACTAATATTCTTATAGGTGCATAGCCTTTCCAATCTGACTTAATAGCTGGGGAAAATTTGCAAGTCTAGGGAATAGTGGATGAAATATTCTGTTGCCCTTAGATAGATATGAGGTCATTCATTCAACAAATATTTATTGAGACCTGCCATGCATCTGGCATTGTTCTCAGAGATGGAGATATAAGGGAGACAAAATCCCCACTCACCAGGAGTTATATTTGATTAAAAGAGATAAGCAGCAATCAAAGTCAATATGTACAATTGGGTAAACACCTTGTTGGATGGTGACAAGGGCCAAGGAGAAACAATAAAACAGGAAAGAGGGCTGTGGTGGTTTGGAGCTGTATGTTCCCCAGCAAAACATGTTCCTGAACCTAATCCATTCCTGTGGGTGTGAACCCATGGTACGTATGACCTTTTGATGAGGTGACTTCAGTTAAGGTGTGGCCCGCCTCAGTTAGGATGGCTCTTAATTCTATTACTGGAGTCCTTTCTAAGAGAATGAAATTCAGACAGACAGAGAGAAAATCATGGGAAGCAGAACCCGGATTAGAACTGAGAGGCCAGGAGAGGCTGCCATGTGCTTTGCCATGTGACAGAGGAGCCGAGGACCAAGGATCGCTGGCAGCCAGCCTCAGAATGCCAGTCTTCGGAAAGAAAGCATCAACTTGAAGATGCTTTGATTTGGACTATCTATTAGCCAAAACCATGCGCTAATAAATTCCCATTGTTCAAACCAACCCTTTGCATGGTATTTGCTTGAGAAGCCCAGGAAAACTAAATCAGGGCCTGTGGAGTGTTGGCAGGAGTGGGCAGGAGGTGTAAAAATTTTGGATAGGCTGGCCAGAGTCCTCTGTATAAAGTGACTTTAAAAAATTGGTATTATAACATATAGAGCATAACATTTTCCATTTTAACCATTTTTAGCATACAATTCAGTGGTGTTAATTACATTCACAATGTCATGCTACCACGACCACCAAAACTTTTTCACCACTCCACACAGAATCTCAGTACCCATTAAGCAATAACTCCCCATTCCCCTTTGCCCCCAGCCCCTGGTAACCTCTAGTCGACTTTCTGTCTCTATGAATTTGCTTATTTTAGATGTTTCATAGAAGTGGAATCATACGATATTTGTCCTTTTGCACCTGGCTTACTTCACTCAGCATAAAGTTTTCAAGGTTCATCCATGTTGTAGCATTTATCAGAAACTCATTCCTTTTTATGGCTGAATATTATTCCATTGTATGCATATTCCCCCATTTTGTTTGTCCATTCGGCTGTTGCTGGACATGTGGTTGTTTCCACCTTTTGGGTGTTGTGAATAACGCATCTACGAACACTGGTGTAGAAATATCTGTTGGAGTCCCTGCTCTCAATTCTTCTGGGTATATAGCTAGAAGTAGTATTACTTGTTCATGTGGTAATTTTATGTGTAACTTTTCGAGGAACTGCTAAACCGCTTTCCACAGCGGCTGCACTATTTTACACCCCCACCAGCAATGGATGCATGAGAGGTCCAACTGAGAGGAAATGACTTTTTTTTTTAAAGATTTATTTATTTATTTCTCCTTCCACCCCTTGTTGTTTGTGCTCACCATCTGCTCTGTTCATTGCATACTCTTTTTTTAGGAGGCACCGGGAACCGAACCTGTGCCCTCCCATGTGGGAGGGAGGTTCCCAATCTCTTGAGCCACCTCCGCTTCCTGCTTATTGTGTCTCTCATTGTGTTCCTCATTGTGTCTCTTCATTGTGTCATCTTGTTGTGCCAGCTCGTTGCGCCAGCCTGTCGCATCAGTTCGCTGTCTTGTTCATCTTCTTTAGGAGGCACGAGGAACCAAACCTGGGACCTCCCATGTGGTAGGAGAGCACCCAACTGCTTGAGCCACATCCACTTCCCAGAAGGGACTTTTGAGTGAAGACTTGTATTAAGTGTGGGGCCTAGCCAGGTAGATATCTGGGAGTGAGCCTTCCAGAACCTGAAGAGACCTGGACTATTTTAAGGACAGAGAGGAGGTCACTGCGGCTGGAGTGGAGTAAAGGAGGTAGGAGGTAGCAGGGGGTGAGGTTAGAGGAGTCTGGGAGGATCACATAAGGCCTCATACATGAGAGTAAAGACTGACAAGTGAGACGCGGGGATGGGGGTGGGCCTGGGCGAGAGCAGAAACAGGGAGGCCAATAGGCTGCTGCAATAACTGAGGTGAGAGCTGATGGTGGAGGGGTGGGGGCAGGAGGGGTGGGGGGAGCAGGGAATTCTGGCTATATTTTGAATAGAGAGCTGAAAAGAGAGGAATCAAAGATGACACCAAGGTTTCTGACCTGAGCATGTCGTTAACTGATATGGAGAACTGGGAGAAGAAGCAGGTTTAGGGACAGTATGAGGAGCTTGTTTTGGACAGGCTGAGTTTCAGACATCTGTAAGACATCTAAGAAGGCAGTTGGCTAAATGGCCTGGAATTCAGGGGAGAGTTTGCTGGAGGCATAAATTTGGGAGTCACCAGCATACAGAATGTTATATTAAGGCATGAGTTTGAACGAGAAAAGCTAGGGAGAGAATAAAAAGGCAAAGAGGAGAGGCTCAAGAATCAAGACCTGGCACACTCCAGTTTTCCTATGAATCTGACATTCTTTGGAGTGCAGTTCTTCTGTGTTGCCAATAGAGAATGGACCTGTATGCTCTGAGAGTGGATGGGCATCATAACAACAGCTAACATTACTGAGTGTTACCATTTGCTGGGCACTTTACATGGGTCTGCTCTTTAAGCCTACAACAACCTATGAGCTGGCACTATTACTAAATCTCATTATACAGATGAAGAAACGAAGCTTAAAGATGGTTAAGGTCTTGCCCAAGGTCATGCAGCCAGACGTCAAGATCTGCTCCACTGTGCCTCTTCTCGGCCTTCTTAAGGAAAACGGGACACCTAGTACAAATGCCTGACTAGAAGGTCTCTGCACCACTGCTAGAGGGAAGCCGAGAGATTTTCCTATAGGCAGGTCCGAGATGCTCCCCAAAGTAGGATGGAGAAGCCAGAGGTCCAACCTGCAGGAACCAGAGCCATGCTCTGTTTCAGAGGAGTGGGGTGCACTCGAGCCAACATACAGGACTGTGAGAGGCAAAGACTAGTGTGACAGGAGCTGATCTGAGGTCAAAGGGA
>JAQZBX010060045.1:0-17925 GCA_029593785.1 Cabassous unicinctus | reverse complement strand
TGTAGAACACTTCCATCACCCTCCAAATGCCACCTGTTCCATCTATTCTATTCTTCCCTCCCCCTCCCCTCGAGACCCAGGGAAACCACAAGGCTTCACTCTTTGCAGGACCAGATTCATAGTTACTTGCAACAACACTGAGGGCTTGACACACTTGTCTGTCCTCCCCTATTGGGCACTGCCCATGCTCTTGAGAGATTCCCACTTCTCTATTTGAGAACATAGTGGGCCTCCCCAGGATGGGAGTCCAACACCTTCCCACTCACTATGTGGGTCTCCACCCACTAATATAATACACTATGTCAAAATGAACACTCACATAATCCCTAGACCCCAGGTGCACCCTGTCACAAATGCCCCCCACATTCAATGTTCCTAACTTGCACTATTGCCAAAAGAGCATCCTCAACATTGTAGTTTCAACCACATACCCACCAATCCGCAATATTCACCCTCTCTTTCCCCAACCCTCCCTCCAGTTCCATGGACAGTCCAAACCCCCTCCTCCCCCTACTTGTGTGATATACCTGCACTGTCTAATCCAATAATATCACTGCACCACTCTCATGTCCTCCACTGCATAACTATGCACTTTCACCTTAATATAGATTTTGCCCATGTGGGCATTGGCTCACAGCCTTCTTCTCGCTTTCTATTTCCTATAAAGCTATCTTCCAGACTCTAGCTTTCTGAGGCTTTGCTTAATTCATATCAGTGAGGTCATGTAATAGTTGTCCTTCAGTGCCTGGCTTGCTTCACTCAACATAAGGTCCTCAAGATTCATCTGTGTTATCCCATGTATTAGCACTGTATTCCTTATTACAGCTGAGTAATATTCCATTATATGTATATACCACAATTTGTTCATCCATTCATCTGTTGAAGGGAATTTGGGTTGATTCCAACTTTTGGCAATAGTGAATAAACCCACTATGAATATTGGTGTGTATGTCTGTTCATGACCTTGCTTTCAATTTTTCTGGGTATATAGCTAGCAGTGGAATTGCTGGATCACATGGCAGTTCTATAGTTAGTTTTCTAAGGAACCGCCATACTGTCCTTCATAGTGGTTCCACCATTTTACATTCCTTCCAGCAGAGGATGAAGGTTCCCATTCCTCGACATCCTTTCCAACACTTGTACTCCTCTGTTTTTTTTTTAATAGCTGCCAGTCTAATGGGTGTAAGATGATATCTCATTGTAGTTTTGATTTGCATTTCCCTAATAGCCAGTGATATTGAGCATATTTTCATGTGCTTTTTAGCTATTTGTATTTCTTCTTTGGAGAAATGTCTATTCAAATCACCTGCCATTTTTTTTATTGGATTGTCTTTATTTTCAAGGTGTAGGACTTTTTTTTATATATGAAGGATATTAGGCCCCTATCAGATATATGGCTACCAAATATTTTCTCCCGTTGAGTAGGATGCCTTTTCACTTTCTTGAGAACTTTCTTTGAGGTGCAAGAGTTTTTAATTTTGAGGAGGTCCCATTTATCTATTTTTTCTTTCATTGCTTGTACTTTGGGTGTGAATTTCATGGCACCATTTCCTATTACAAGATCCTGTAGATGCTTCCCCACATTATCTTCCAAGGTCTTTATGGTCTTGGTCCTTATATTTAGATCTTTGATCCATCTTGAGTTAATTTCTGTATAAAATGTGAGATAGCATTCCCCTCTCATCCTTTTAGATATGGATATCCAGTTCCCCAAGCATCATTTGTTGAAGAGGCCATTCTCTCACAGTTGAATGGGCTTGGTGGCCTTGTCAAATATCAGTTGACTGTAAATGCAAGGATCTATATGAGAACTCTCAATTTGGTTCCATTGGTCAGTATGTTTATTCTTGTGCCAATTAAATGGAGTTTTGACCACTGTAGGTTTGCAGTATGTTTTAAAGTCAGGTTGTGTGATTCCTCTGATTTCGTTTTTCTTTTTCAATATGTCTTTGGCTATTCAGGGCCTCTTTCCCATCCAGATAAATTTCACAGTTTTTCCAATTCAGTAGAAAATGATGTGGTGATTTTTTTTTGGTATTGCATTATATCTGTGCATCAGTTTGGGTAGGATACACATCTTAATGATGTTTAGTCTTCCTATCCATGAAGAGGGCATATTATTCCATTTATTTAAGTCTTCTTTGATTTCATTTAACGGTGCTGTGTAGTTTTCTTCATATAAGTAATTTACATCTTTAGTTAAATTTATTCCTAGGTATTTGATTCTATTAGATACTATAGTAAATGAGATTTTTTTGTTTTACTTCCTCCTCAGATTGCTCTTTGCTGGTGTAAAGAAAAGCTCCTGATTTTTGCATATTGATCTTATCACCTGCAACTTTAGTGAACTCATTTATAAGCTTGAGAAACTTTGTTGTAGATTTCTTATAGCTTTTTATGTATAGGAGAATGTTGTATGCAAATAGTGAAATTTTTTATTTTTCCTTTCTATTTTGGATGCCTTTTATATATTTTTCTTCTCTAAGTGTTTGAGCAAGTACTTCTAACACAATGTTAAATGGTAGTGGTGAAAGTGGGAATCCTTGACTTTTTCCTGATCTTAGAGGGAAAGCTTTTAGGATTTCTCCACTGAATATGATATTAGCTGTGGGTTTTTCATATCCCTTTATCATGTTGTGGAAGTTTCCTTCTATTTCTATCTCTTGTAGTGATTTTATCAAGAAAGGGTGTTGTATTTTGTCAAATGCTTTTTCTGCATCTATATAGATGATCATTTGATTTTTTTCTTTTGATCTGTTTATGTGGAGTATTACATTGATTGATTTTCTTATGTTGAACCATCCTTGCATACCAGGGATGAAACTCGGTCATGGTGTATAATTCATTTGATGTGTTGTTGAATACAATTAGAAAGTATTTTCTTGAGGGTTTTGACATCCAGGTTCATTATAGAGATTGGTCCTTAGTTTTCCTTTCTTGTGGTTACTGTTTAGCTTTGGTATTAGGGTGATGTTAGCATCATAGAATAGGTTAGGCAATGTTCCCTCCACTTCTATTTTTTGAAAGAGTTTAAGTAGGATTGGTCTCAGTTTTTTCCAGAAAGTTTGGTAGAATTCACCTGTGTAGCCATCTGGTCCTGGGCTCTTCTTAGTTGGGAGGTTTTTGATGACTAATTCTATCTCGTTACTTGTGGTTGGTCTGTTGAGTTCATCAATTTCTTCTTTTGTCATTATAGGCTGTTTGTATGTTTCTAGGAATTTGTCCATTTCCTCTAAATTATACATCTTGTTGGCATATAATTTTTCAAAGTGTCCTCTTATGATACTCTTTATTTCTGGGGGTCAGTGATGATATCTCCTACTTCATTTCTTATTTTATGCATTTGCATCTTCTCTTTTTTTTTTCTTTGTTAGCCTAGCTAAGGATTTATCAATTTTATTGATCTTCACAAAGAAAAAGCTTTTGGTTTTGTTTATTATTTCTAGTGCTTTCTTAATTTCTATTTCATTTAGTTGTGCTCTAATCTTTATTATTTCTTGTTTTCTCCTTGCTTTGGGGTTAGTTTGTTATTTGTTTCCTGTTCCTCCCTATGTGTTGTTAGGTCTTTGATTTTAGTTCTTTCTTCTTTTTAATATATGCATTTATGGTATGAATTTTCCTCTCAGTACACCTTTTGCTGCATCCCATAAGTTTTGATACATTGTGTTGTCATTTTCATTTATTTCAATGTAGTTACTGATTTTTGTTGTGATTTCCTACCTGACCCACTGTTTGTCCAAGAGTGTGTAGTTCAACTTCCATATCTTTGTACCTAAACTGGTTCTCTGCCCTTTATTGATTTCCAGCTTCATTCCATTGTGGTCAGAGAAATTACTTTGTATAATTTCAGTCTTTCTGAATTCATTGAGGGTTGTTCTGTGGCCTAACATGTGGTCTATCCTGGAGAATGATCCAAATGCATTCTAGAAGAATGTATACCCTGCTGTATTTGGGTGTAATGTTCTGTATATATCTATTAGGCCCAGATCCTTTAAAGTATTATTTAAAGTCTGTGTTCTTTATTGATTCTCTGTTGATATGTTCTGTCTAATGATTATAATGGTGTATTAAAGTACACCCACTACAATTGTAGAGGCATTTATTTCTCCATTTCATTTCTGACTCATGTATTTTGAGGTGCCTTGGTTAGGTACATAAACATTTATGATTGCTTTCTCCTTGATAGATTACCCCTTTTATTAATATATGGTGTCAGTTTTTGATCTTATAATAATTTTGCATTTAAAGTCTATTTTTTCTGACATTAGTATAGCTACTATTGCCCTTTTTTGGTTATTGTTTGCTGGTAGAATTGTTTCCAACCATTCACTTTCAGCCTTTTTGAATCATTGGGTCTAAGGTGTGTTTCTTGTAGACAGCATATAGATCGGTCATATTTCCTTATCCATTCTGCCAATCTCTGTCTCTTGACTGGCGTGTTTAATCCATTAACATTTAATGTTATTACTGTCAAAGAATTACTTATATTAGCCATATTTTCTTTAGGTTTATGTATGCCTTTTGTTGTTTTTATTATTCTTCTTATCTTTTTAGTTGTTCTCACACTCTCCTCTAACTCTCTCTCTCCTGTTTTTTCCTTTTGACCTGCAGAACTCCCTTCAGCATTTCTTGAAGTGCAGGTTTCTTAGGCACATAGTCTCTTAATTTCTGTTTATCTGTGAATATTTGGCACTCTCCCTTGCTTTTGAATGCCAGTTTTGCTGGATAGAGAATTCTTGGCTGGAAGTTTGTTTGTCTGTTTTTCCTTTTAGCACCCTGACTATGTCATACCACTGCCTTCTTGCCTCCATGGTTTCAGAAGAGAAATCAGCACTTAATGCTATCGAGCTTCCCTTGTATGTGATGGTTCTCTTTTCTTTTGCTGCTTTCAGTATTTTTTCTTTGTCTTGAGCATTGGACAATTTGACAATCATATGTCTTGGAGTAAGCCTTTTAGTATTTATAGTGATTGGTTCACTGCACTTCCTGGACATGTATGTCCATGTCCTTCAATAGGTTTGGGAAGTTTTCAGCCATTATTTCCTCCAACACACATTTCCCTTCTCTTCTCCCTCTGGGATGCCTAAAATGCATATGTTTGTGCATTTCATGCTGTTATTCAAATCCTTGAGTCCCTGCTAGTTTTTTTTCCATCTTTTTATCTATCTGCTCTATTATCTGTTTGATTACAGCTGTACTGTCCTCTACATTACTGATTCTTTTCTCTGCATGTTCAAATCTGCTGTTATGTGCTTCCACTGTATTTATGATTTCTTGTATTGTGCCTTTCATCACCATCATATCTGTTATCTTTCTATGTATGTTTACAATTTTTTCAGTGTGTTCTTCCAGTGTCTTCTTAATATTCTTTTCTCTTCCTTCACTTCCTTAAGTTGATTCATGATATTTGTTTGGACATCTCTGATTAGTTGTTCCATGTTTGGCATTTCCTCTTGTTTTTTTTTTTTTTAGTTGGTTCATTGGATTGGGCCATATCTTCCTGTTTCTTAGTATGGGTTGTAATTTTTTGTTGGTGCCTAGTCATCAGTTTATCTTGATGGTTTTGTTCAGTTGATTAGCTTCTCTTTGCAATCTAGGGTTTTATTTTGTTGTTTTTTTGTATCTGTGTGGTAAGTTTTCACTTTGACACTTTGTTCCTCTTATTCGTTTTCCTTGCTGTTGTCTATGTTCCCTTGAAAAGAAATTTAGGGTCAGAGAAAAAGAAAGAGATAAGAAAAGAAGAAGAAGAATAGTAATAATAGTAGTAAAAGGTAAAAGAGGAACTGTATAAAACCTAGGAAAATGAATAATTAAATCAAGTAAGAAATGAAGAAGAAGAAGAATAAAAATGTGGAGTACAAACAATGAGATGAGAAACCGAATAGAGAAAAATATATAGGATGAATTTAAAGGCCAGAATGATGAGAAGAGAGGGAAAGTGAAAAGAAAAGGCAAATAGGAAAAAAGTTTTTAAAAAAATCAGAGAAAAAAGGAGAGAGAAATTAAGACAAGGAATATTGAAAATCAAACAAAAAGAAGTGGAATAAAAGTACAACAACAGAAACAGAAGGTAAAGAGAAGAAATACTATAGGTAGACAAAATTGGTAAACAAAAAAAAGGAAACAAAGGAAGGGGAAACACAACAACAACAACAAAAAACAAGACAGCAGCAACTGATTATAAAAAAGGAGAGGGAGAGAAAGAGGATAAAAAAATGAAAAAGAAAAAAAAAAACAAAAACAAACAAGCAAACAGCAAAAAACACAGAAAAACAGCCTTCCTTCTTATACCCCTAAGGAGCTTCTCAGGCTGCCGGTGTTTATCAACCAATTAACCTACAGCCTGCCTTCTGCATGTTATGAACTGGGCTTTAGCAAGTAAAAGAAGTTAAATTTTAAAAAGGAAGCTTTTTAAAGAAAACTAAGAGATCCATGAAAAGCTAATACAAAAATAATGTCTCTATGTTTCCTGTCTTAAAGTATCAGCTGGATGTCTGAGAATCCAGGGGATCACTTCTTTGAGAAGAGCTGGGAATCAAACAAGGGACCTCATATATTCAAGGCAGGAACTCCTTCACTGAACTAAAGTTTCTCCTTGGGTCAGTTGGTCTTTCAAAAAGCTATCCACACACTTTCCCTCAGGCAGGTTAGAATTTTTTCAGTTGGCCAGAGTCCTGCTGAGTAGGTGCCTGTCTGTCCCTGTCCCCTTTCTATTCTAATTGCTTTCTCTCCCAGCTGGGCATGACACCTTGTGAGTGGATCCCCCCTTCCCTCTCCTGGTCCGGTCGATGTCTTTTCCAAGATTCAAAGGGGGCCTTGGTGACCGAACTCACCACAGAGAAATGACTCTCGACCCTTTTTCAGACCCCTTATCCTCCCAGGGGACCCTAAACAGGCTCCCAAAAGCTTATTGAGGCTTCCTACTACCTGCCTTCTTTAGGGAAGTTGGAACTTTAATAGTTTTCAGCACAGGACTAATCAATTGCCTGTCTCCGCCCTCTCCCCACCCAAGGTCCTCTCTCCCAGGGCAGCTGGGTGCATCAGGCTGCCTGAACAGATTTCCCTCTCCCCTCCTCCTGGGGCTACCACAGTGCTGGCTTTTGTATGCTCCCCAAAGTTCAAAAGGGGCCCAGGAAACCAAACCCACAGAAAGAAAACCCCTCTCCACCCTTCACCAGAGAGTGCTCCCTTCCACTCGGTGGCTGGTGGGAGTCAGGGGGTTCACAGAGGCTTTTTTCTTTGAGTGTGGGGCTTAGCCACCTGCCTTTTCCAACCACAGGGGCAAGAAAGTCACATTTTCCCTTGGGCTCTTAATCTCTTTGTCCAGTTCCCTCCAGATCAATGCCCTGAAGACTCCTGCTCTTGGGTTCCCAAAACAGCTCACTTGGGTAGGATTTTGTCCCTTCTCAGCTATTTTTTGTGAGAGAATTGGTGCGTGCCCACCTAAGCCAATGCCATCTTACCAGAACCTAAAGCTTCTTTAAAAATAAAATTAGAAAATCTTCAGAAGATACACAGACTTTGGAAAAACTATTTGAAAAATGTTCAAGCAAATCTTCTAAAGCAATTCAAAGAGATGAAAGAAAACGTGGATAGGAATAAATTAAATAAATTAGAGCTAAAGGATATTATGAAGACAATGTGTGAACAAAAAGAAGAATTAGGAAGTTTAAAAGGATATATGACAATTAGGGGGGTGAAAGACACAATAATGGAAATTAAAAATACACTAGAGTCATAGAACAGCAGACTTGAGCAGGAGAGGAAATAATCAGTAAAATAGAAGCCAGGACAATTGATATCATATAGTAAGAAGAAAAGAGAGAGAAAAGAATAGAAAAAATATGAGCAATGTCTAAGGGATTTAAGTGACAGCATGAAATGTATCAACATATGCATCATGGGAGTCCCAGAAGGAGATGAGGAGTAAAAGGCAGCATGAAGACTATCTGAGGAAACAATGGGTGAAAATTTCCTAATTTGTATGAAAAACATAAATATACATGTCCAGGAAGCACAATGTACTCCAAACAGAATAAATTCTAGCAGACCTTTCCTGAGACATATACTAATCAGAATGGCAAATGGCAAAGATAAGGAATTCTGAAAGCAGCAAGAGAAAGTTAATTCATTACAAAGGATCCTCAATAAGACTAAGTGCCAATTTCTCATAAAAAATCATGAAAGCAGAAAGCAATAGTATGATATATTTAAGGTATTGAAAGATAAAAACTGACATCCAGAAATACTTTATCTAGCAAAATTGTCCTTCAAAAATGAGGGAGAGTTTTAAACATTCACAGGTAAACAGAAACTGAGAGAGTTTATCACCAAAAGACCTACCCTAAAATAATTGCTAAAGGAGTCCTTCAGGTAGAAAGGGAAAGATAGGAAAGAGTGGCTTACAGGAGTGTGAAGATCTTTAGAAAAGGTAACTAAAAGGGTAAAACTCTATAGTAGTGTATCCTCAATATATAAGTGGATATATCTATATATATAGCTATAGATATATAGATATATCCTTATATAACTCTTTTCTTTAATCCTACAAGAGTTAGAATGCAATTGAATAATAAATAGTCATATTTTCTGGTAATGGACATGGAAAATATAAAGAGGTAATGTGGGACAAAAACAAAATAAAAAGGGGAAACAGAGGCATATGGAAGCAAAGAATATGTGTGCTATTGAAGTTAAGTTGATATTTTTTCAAATTAGTAGGTTATAGATGCCCATTTTGTAATACAAACCCCAAAATTACTACAAAGAAAGTGCTTTTAAAATATATAGAAACAGAAATGAGAAAGGAATCAGTTAGATACATACCAAAAGATCAAGTCTACGGAAAAAGAGTCTGTAATAAATAAAAGTGAGACAAAAAAATAAGACATTGTGGCAGTTTGATATTATTTATGAATTCCAAAAAGAGACACAGATCATGTTTGTAAACTGGTCTGTTCCTCTAGGCATGATAGCCCTTTGATTGTATTAGATCCAGCTGAGACATCTGACTAAATTATGTTTAAGATTAGGGCTTCAATTCAACCATGTCATGAGAGTGCAACTCAGCATTAAGTCCCAGACCACTTGGTGGACTGATAAAACAGACTCTCACGTGGAAGTAGACACATAGATAAGAAGAACACAGAGGAAGAGAGACAGCTCATAACACAGTGCAGAGGCCTCAGGAAGAGAGATGAGCCAGATAGTATATAGCTGACTTTGTGAAAAGAACAGAGCAGCTGAGCCCATAAGGAAATGAGCCCTGGGGAGAGAGATAAGCCTTATGTCAGCCTACAGCTGAGATCAGAAGAAGCTGGGGCTACAGTTTCTTAAGAGGAAGAAGGAAGGCTGAAACCTCGCAGACATTGCCCGCCATCTTGCTTCAAGACGTGGCCAATGACTTTGGTTGAGAAAGTACCTCTTATAGTTGGACTCATTAGGACCTCATGACTGTAAGCTTCTACCTTAAATAAATACTCTTTATAAAAGCTAACAGAGTTCTAGTTTGCATTAGTACCCCTTTGGCTGACTAATACAGACACATAAAAACAAAAGGACAAAATGGCCAAAGTACTGTCTTTACAATAATTACACTGAATGTTAATGAATTAAACTCCCCAATCAAATGGTACAGATTTGCATAATGGATTAAAAAGCATGACCCAACCATATACCATATTTTGTTTATAAGAGACTTAGACTCAAAGACACAAACACGTTGAAAAGATGGAAAAAGATAATCCATCCAGATGGAATTACAAGAGAGCTAAAGTAACTATACTAATATGAGACAAAATTGACTTTAAGTGAAAAGCTGTTATAAGAGACAAAGATGTACATTAAAATATACATATATATACACACACATATATATTTTCTATCTGGTTGTGTCATCATCTTTTTGGTGATCACTTTGCCATGCCGGAGGCTTGCGCCTCACCACGCAGGTCTGAGATGCGTTTTTTTTTTTTTTTTAACCAGGAGGCCCCCGGGGATTGAACATGGGTCTTCATATGGTAAATGGGAGCTCAATTGCTTGAGCCACAGCTGCTTCTGAAGATGTACATTATACATTAATAAAAGGGTCAATCCACTAATAAAAAATAATAATCATAAATGTTTATGAACCTAACCATGGTGTCCCAAAATACATGAGGCACACACTGGCAAAAGCGAAGGGAGGAATAGACAAATCTACAATAATATATGGAAACTTCAGTACACCACTTTCATCAATATATAGAACATCTAGAAGAAGATCAATAAAGAAACAGATCTTTTATAATATGATAAGTGAGCTAGACCTAATAGAAATATATAAAACATTGCAACTCAAAACAGCAGGATATACATTCTTCTCAAATGCATATGGATCATTCTCCAGGATAGACCACATGTTGGGTCACAAAACAAGCCTCAATAAATTTTTAAAGATTGAAATTATACAAAGCATCTTCTCTGATAACAATGTAATGAAGCTGGAAGACCTAATAAATGGAAGGACATTCCATGTTCACAGATTGGAAGACTAAAGAGTATTAACAGTGCTTCAGCTGTTTGAGGCTTCTCCTTTCTGTCACGTGGCAGATCAAAAATGACAGAGCTTTCTTTTCTTGTGTCTGTCTTTGTGTCAGTTTATGTCAGACTCAGCAAGGGGACAGGGACTTAATCTGAACCATGACCACCAATATAGTTGAAACAAGAGCCCTAAATCAATCTTAACAGTTCATCTAATCAAAGGACCCTCAGCTGAATTTAATGCAATCAAAGGATATCACACCCAGGGAATAGATTAATTTACATAACCCTTCTCATTTTGAGATTCATAAAGTAATTTCAAACTGCCACATGCACCAAAAGAAGTTGTCATGAAAGTAAAATCACAACCTAAATAATGGGAAAATATATTTGTATACTACATAGTCAATAAGAGTTTAGTATACAGAATATATAAAGAAATTCTACAACTCAACAATAAAATGAGAACCAACCCCAATTTAAAAATGGGCAAAAGACTTGAAAAGACATTTTTCCAAAAATGATATAAAATTTGTCAGTAAACATTGAAAGATGCTCAACATCATAATCTATCAGGGAAATGCAAATCAAAACCACAATGAGATACCATTTCATACTAACTCTAAGAGCCACTATTAAAAGAACAGAAAATTGTAAGTGTTAGAGGGAATGTGGACAAGCAGGATCATTCATTCTTTGCTGGTAGAACTCGAAAATGGTTCCACTGCTGTGGAAGACAGTTTAGCGATTCCTCATGAAGTTAAGTATAGAATTTCCATATGACTTGGCAATCCCACTTCTAGGTATATACTCAAAAGTATTAAAAGCAGGAACTTGAACAGATATTAACATGTAATTACTCCATGATCCAGCAAGTCCACTCTGGGTATTTCCTAAAATAAATGAAAATACATATCCATAAAATGACTTGTACAAGAATGTTCATAGTAGGTTATTTATAATACTATAAAGGTGGAAGTAATCCAAATATCTACGAACAGAAGAATTATTTATTCACATAAGGTGTTCTGTTCAGCAATAAAAAGGAATGAGCTAGAGATATAAGAAATATTAAGAATCAATTGTGAAAACATTGTGCTGAGTAAAAGAAGCTAAATATTTCAACTTAAAATCCATCAAAAGCTCCCCATAACCTACAGGGTAAATTAAAATATCTTTTGTCTAACAAGCAAAGACCTCCATAATCAAGCTTAAACTTTATTTCCATTCCTCTCAGCATTCCTGAGGCTTCAGCACTACTATAATACATATTTCAAGGGTTTGCAAACTTTTTCTGTAAAGGGTCAGATAGCAAATATTTTAGACTTTGCAAGCCAAATACTCAGTTCTGCCATTGAAGTTCAAAAGCAGCCATAGACAATACGTAAATGATTGAGCATGGCTGTTGTGCTGGCTTGGAGTTATGTACTCTAGAAAACATGTTCTTATTCTTAATCCTTTCTTGTGGGTGTGAACTCATTGTAAATAGGGCCTATAGATGAAGTTATTTCAGTTAAAGTGTAACCCAACTGAATCAGGATGCATCTTAATCCTATTACTGAATGCCTTATAGAGAAGGCATTAGTCAGAAGCTAGGAGAAGTCGCCCTGTGCATTGGCAAGTGACAGAAAAGCCAAGGACCAAGGAACAATGGCAGCCAGCCCCAGAAAACCACAGCCTTCTGGGAGAAAGCATCATCTTCCTGACCCCTGGACTCTGGAGTTTTAGCTTCAAAACCATGGGCCAATAAATTTCCATTCTTTAAGCCAATCCATTACATGATATTTGTTTTAACAGCCAGGAAACTAAAATAGTTTTGCTCAATGAAATTTTATGTTAAAAAAAAAACAGACAGCTGGCTAGATTGATCTGTGGCCTGGAGTTTGCAACTCCTGCTGTAGTACTTGTTGATACCTTAATACAACACCATGCATGCTGTTCTATACACAAAAGGGTACCTATTGTATGATTCTGTGTTAGAACATACAGTAATTGACATCAGGGCAGTGGTTGCCTCTGGGGTTGTGCAGGGTTATGCAGGTTACTGCCTGAGGAGAGGCACAAAGGATCCTTAGGAGATGATGGAAATTTTCTCATAGGTGTGTGGGTACATAGGTCTTTACATTTTTCAAAACTCAGATCATGCCTCAAAAACACAAATATCAAAGCAAAACTGAAAATTGTTACATTAAAAAATCGATGCTCATACTAATGTCTAAGTTTACAATTTGTGTTCTGCCTGTTATGTAACTACTTTGTTATAAGGATTTTAATTAGTTGCCATTAAAAAGAATTTAAAAATCTCCCTCATGTTTATATAATAATGAAAATGTTGTATAATAATGAAAACTTATTTTGAACAAATTTCACTTTTAAAAATATTAGATTAGGCAATATAATTTTGTCCCTACTTTGCAAGCCAAGCATATTTCCACGACACTAAATCATTATGCAGCATTTTAGGGGGATGCAAATTTTCACTATAAAAAATGGGGAATTAAATAAAAAAGCTGAATTAAAACTGTGTAGAGTAGGATTGCAATCTGATTTAAATACATTTTTGATGCTTTACTGCCCCATTTATATACATGTGTATTGGAGCATGTGGTTTTGAAGATTGGATTTGAGTGTGGCTCTACTGTGAGCAAGTCTCTTAAGCTTTCAGTTCCTGAGTTTTCTCATGGTTTGTAAAATGTCAAAAATAATAATACTTAACAGAGTTTTGTGAGGAATCTATGAGAAATAAAAAGAGAGATTTTACTTACTAAGGGCCCAATAAAAGTTAGCTGTTATGTTCTTCTTATATCAGACATAGTCAAAGGTAAGGGTATAGATATTGGTATAGAAATGAATGTGGATATGGACAGAAGGAAATAATAACGTTTTAATAATGATTTTCTCTCAGTGGTGGGCTTATTGGTATTTTAAAGCATTTTTTGTGTGTGTCCAGGTTTCCTCAATAAAGATTTCTACAATAAAAATAATTAAAACTCAAAAATTAAAAAATGGTTATCTCCCCAAGTTCCAGGCAAACATCCCAATGCCCTCAAAGGTAGTTCAGCCATCCTTGAGCTGTGCAGAGACATCCTTCTTAGTGAATTTTGTGCTGTAACTCTGAGAAAATAGCTCCTCAATAATTAAAGAATTAGCCAGTTGGCCTTTTCCATAAAATCACAACAGAAATGGCTGATCACCACATTATGTAGGAAATGCTGTATCCCATGGCTGGAGATTAATAGGATGGCATATTCCATTGACATTGCCATACTAAGCAAGAGTGCTCTCTCCATGCAGCCACAGAAGTGGGTACGCTGTTCTGAGCCAATCTAAAGTGATTACCACGGAAACAGCACTCATTTTACTAACAGTGAGGCACATTATCCTTCATGCATGGTCTAGTATCCAAGTTTAATAAGATTCTGAAAGTAAAACTGAGGACATTTGGGATAAGGACCTTAAATCCTGTGTAAAGTATTTTGTCAACTCTTATTTGTTCATCAGAAAGAAGACAAGTGATATTAGAGACTTAAAATTTGATTAAAGTAGGAGAAAAGTCATTACTCATGTGCTACAGTCATTCAATGGAAGAAAAATACAGAAGACATTTTGTAAAAGGAAGGCATAAGTAAATCAGAAAATATCCTTAATTAAAATATTCTTTAATTATGATTTTTGGTGCAGCTACAGGAGTATCCAAAGATCAGGACTAACATAGTGTCATGGAGCATTCTAGAGCTGGGATAACTGTGTCACTCTCCAACCCTGTTGCCAGAGTGCTCTTTCTAAATGGTAAATCCTTAAAGTTTAAACCACTTCAGAAGCTCCCCCATAACCTACTGAATAAAGTGCAGAGTGCTTTGCTTAACAGACAAGTGTCTCCATAAGCAGGCTCCAGCTTTATCTACTTCCATTCCTCCCAGAGCTTCCCAAGTCTAGTTCTTGCTAATCTCTTAATGTAACACCATCCTGTTCTAGGTATCAGTGCCTTAGCACATGGTGTTCTCCTTCCATAAAATGTCCTTCTCTCCTTTGTTTATCAGGCGTGTTCCTACTCATCCTTTACAACTCTTTTTTTAAATTTCCAAATGCCAGACATAGTTAATTTTCCTCCTTTTTACTACCCCATACCTTACACATGCACCTCATATTAACCTATGGATTACTGGAACATGTAGTTGTCTTCCTAGTAGACTATTTCTTCTGTGAAAGCAAGGTGGAGATTGTGTCTTGATTATATTTTTACTTCTCTGCAAGGTAAATAGCTGATATTCAACAGCAATATATTCAATGTTGAACATTGAATAAATTGGCTAATACTTAGAAAAACAATCAATACTACCGTAAATATTAGAAAACTTTAGGAAAACTAAAAGTTAATAAAGGGGTGAAGCAAAAATAAATCACTCTACTTATGGGCCTTATTTTTATAATGTCTCATCAAATTTCTGTCTATAAACTAAAAATTTTTCTGTCTATAATCCTTCAAGTGTTTGCATATGACCTAGAGTAGTATTGCTTTATTGACCTAAATGATACCCCAACAGCTGGAATCATAATAGCAGCAAACGTGGAAGACCGGTTCAGGCAGAACTATTTCTCACTTGAATGGATGGACACTACTGGCTCGTAAGTGCACTCTACTTGCAACCATACAAGTTTCAATATACATATGGCAATTGTTTAGGGTAGAAGTATCATATTAAAGTTAGATTACAGTGGAGATTAGTTTGCTAGTTATTCTGTTTGGATGAAATTGGATCCACACTCTTTCTGAATTTTTAAATTATAATTAATTTTTTTTTGAGATACCGGGGTAGGGATTGAACCCAGGACCTCTCATGTGGGAAGCAGACACTCAACCATTTGAGCCACAGCTGCGTTCTGAATTTTTAAATTGTAATGGAAAGTTTCATATTTGAAATTTTTCCTTTGTGAGTAGTTCAATTGGTGGTTCTCAATAAATTTCCTCACAACCCTTATCTTCACTCTTGTCCCAGTCATTTGGAAGAGCCCAGAGCTTAGTTAAGCTTCCTAACTGTTTCTAATTAATATCAAGTCCCTGGATTAGCATTTACTAAATATACTACATGCAATTCCAATTCCTCAGAGGTTAATATTTAACCAATGTTCAAATAAGTATACCAAACAATAAGGAGCTTTATTTCATCAGGACTTCTCAGAGCCTTTAATACATTCACGTGCATAAGGAAACTCTATTATAGATAATATAGCTATTATAGATGTGGATATATTATATAGGAATTACTGTATATATGACCATAACACTTTTTCCCCAAGGGCAACAATCAAATTACTCATCTATGAAATAAACTTAGGAAAAGAACTATACCTTTCCTAAGTATGTTTCTGCTTTCACTCTGCAAAGAGGGATATAAGGAATATGAGATATTTAAAGAATACCATGCAGTCTACTTTCTATAAAAGACAGACAATGGAAGTGGCGACATTGGCACTATAACCTGTCACCAAAGTAATACATGTCCCCAAATAAGAAAGATACATTTAAGTGAGTAGTCAGATGTTCAGTGATTTATCTTAATAACATTTCAATGATTTTTCCAAATGAGAAGGAAAATAGAGACTATTTCAAATAAAGTAAATATCTATATTAGTTGAAATGGAAGTATAATAGTAAGATGAGCATTTTTGGAGTTAGAATTAGGGAGGTGGGGTATGCACTGTCTCATCTAAAATTCTGTCTTAAAATGTCTTGCTCAAAGATAAACTACGTGAAAAAAAGATTGCACTAGATTTTTTTAGCGTGTAAACAATATCACAGGTGCAACCATGAGTTTTTCATTTGGAATTCTAAATAAATCATATTATGCCAATGACATATTTGTAGGCTTTCAACTGTGTGTGAAAATGTGACTTGTGAGGGAAGTCAATGGGGGCCAAAGCTATAATCAAGGAAGGCAAAGCATGGTGTGGCACAGATTAAAACAGACTCAAAGTCTAAGATGATGTGCTGGGAGCTCATAGTACAGGTAGGCAATGGTTAATACCCAAAATTCTAGGTAAATTGTCTTTGTCAGTTCATAGAAGGGAATATTTATTCATTCAACAGAGGCTCAGTAGCAAGATCTCAGTACAACAGAAGAGAACCTCATAAAATTGAAACAGTCCTCACGTCTTCAGGACAGAAGAGATTATAGTCTAATTTAAAAGTTCATGGATGAAGTCCTGAATTTAACTGCATATTCTGCCACATACTGCCTCTGAGACCCTTGAAAAAGTTTCTTGTGGGAAACTTACAAGACTATTGGAGCAATTAAATGAAATTATCTAGAGCATATAAATTACCTTGGACCATCCCTGTCACCCAAAAGTGTTTAACACATATTAGCTATTTTTATCATTGACAAGGTTCAGAATAGTAACTCAGGACTGGGGTAAAGGCAGAGTTCTACCTATATTAAGTACCCAAGGAGGATATAAATTGTGAATTTGTTATTTTAGTTTGCCAGGCTGCATAGGACAAATGCCATACAATGGGTTGGCTTAAAACAATGGGAATTTATTACCTTGCAGGGGTTTTTTTAATAACTTTTTTTAAATTGAAGTTTGTCATTCATACATGAACATACATAAACAAAAAGTGTATAGTAGAAGTTGTGAACTCACAAAACAAACATACATATCGTCATACAGGGTTCCCATACATTACCCAACACCACCTTGCATTGTTGTGAAACAATTGTCATAAATTATGAAAAAGCATCATCAAACTATCACTACTAACTATAGCAAATATCTTACATGTGGTGTGTTTTTCCCCCAATCTACCCATTTATTAACACCCTGCTTTATTAACTCACAGTTTTGACGCTAGAAGAAGTCCAAAATCTAGGGGTCAGCAAAGTGATGTTTTTCCCTCAAATTTGTAAGATCCTGGAGCTGGCTGCTGGCAATTCTTGGAGTTCCTTGGCTTGCACCCCTGCCTGATGTCATGTGGTGATGTCCTCTCCTTTCTCTTCTGGTTCATTGGATTTCTGGCTTCTGACTCCTCCCCATGACCTTCTCTCACTCTGGATTCAGGTTTCTTTCTCTTTATAGGCCTCTAGTAACCCAGATTAAGACCCAAATTTATTCAGTTGGTACAAACTTTAACTAAAGGAACGCATCCCAAGAGATCCTATTTACAGTGTGGCTCATGCCCACAAGAATGTGGATTAAGATTAAGAATATGTATAAACTGAAGTACATAATTCAATCTACCACACTTGCATTGTAGGAAGCTCATTATCAGACTGGAGGCTAAGAGAAAAAAGAACAAGATGCTGTTTAGAAGTCCAAGGGACAACATTGCACCATGTTCTGTGTCTTATAGCCAGGCATTTCTGGTGCAATGCCATGTCTCAGTGCCCCTTGTGGAGCCACCAT
>JAQZBX010060044.1:0-17397 GCA_029593785.1 Cabassous unicinctus | reverse complement strand
CTCAATGTTTCTTTAAATGGAAACTAATACCACCACCTATGGAATAAGCTGTTGTAAGACTACCTGAAAGAACGCCCGTGACACAGCATGCACTAAGCATGGTTGTCACTGCAGTAGCCAGTTTCCTTCCCCCACACAGCCCAGTAAACTCGTCTAGCAAACACTAGAATAAATCTGCCCTGTGGTTTGAACTGATGATCTTCAAAGAGGTGTCCCCTCCCACTGGGGAGATCAGTCCCTTTAAAACCAGCTCAGGCTTTGACTGAAATAAGCCACCCACCCAGCGACTGTTTCACCATATGCTCGCCCAAGGTGTGGAGTTGTTTCTCAGGGACCCCTTGAGTGAGGAACTTTGAGCTGCAGGTAGAGGGCAGGCTTGAGGCAGCCTCCAGGAGCCCACCCACTTCCACGAGGAGGCACGGGGCAGCTCTCAGGTGCAGCCGCCTAGGACCAAAGAGGGGCAGGCAGGGCTTGCTCAGGCCACTTGGGAAGGTGGTGGAAGAGGTGGGTGTAGAAGGCAGCCCTCCCAAAAACTCACCTAACAGCAATGGAGGAAAGGCCCCAGACTATTTCAACTTTGGCCATTTACCCTGCAGCAAGGGGACGGCCATTCCAAAAGATTCCTGTCTGGGATTAAAAAACAGCTTTTAAGAAACAAAGAACTATGGAGACAGAATTCGCCATATGAGAAGTTTGTGTAAGTGCAGCGAAATGCTCTCCTTTCCAAGGGTTGTGATGCCTTTGTGTCTCAAAGATAGGTCAGCAGCACAAGTAACTCCCCAGGTGTGCCCCCACCCACAGGACAGAGGCCACCACTTGGCCTAAGTGGACCCGCCTGGGCAGCTACCAACCCTGCTCCTTCCCTTACATCATGGCTCCGAGTCTGAAGGCACACATACAGAGCTTTGGCCTGTTCTCACCTCTGGTGGCTTCCTCAAGCCTGAGGCCACCTCCTCCAGGAGGGGCATGGCCATCCCAGCCAGCTGCCTCCCACGGTCTAGGCGGAATGACAATCCAAGGGGAGCCTCACCAGCCAGGGTCTGGGCTTCCCCTGAGCCCACAGCACCCTGGCATCAGAAAGCCATTCCAGCAGCTGAACAAAGTGTCTTTTATTTGTGACATACAAATACAACCAATGCAAAAAGAGGTCACTTTTTCCCTTTGATTCCAGTGATAAGTTGGTACAGAAAAAATAATATATATCAAGGGGGAGTTTATCTTCAAAGTTTCCTCTAAAAAACCAGAAAGGGTTAAAAAGAACTATACAGATGTCATATACACATACCCACCAACAAAAACAGCCTGAAATAGGGTGGATACAACTAAAAAGATACCTTAAAAAATATTTTAACATGCCTCAAACAAAAAAAAACAAAAAAGCCTAGTACAAAAGGCCTGCTATGTTCCTCAAAACCAAGACCTGGGGGAAGGGGAGAAAACCTGGTGCTGGGAAGGCCGACGGCATCAACATCAACCATGGAGAGGGATGTGCTTGCTGGCCTCAGGCAGCGCCTCCCCTGCCCCAGCCCCAGCCCCCGAGCAGCCCTGGGAACTGGCCCCAGCAGGGCATGGCAGCAAGCACACTGCCTACCAGTGGGCTTGGTGCCAGGTGTCCAACTACTGGAGAGAGACAACATACACTGAACTCACCTTATGTGGACTTACACTGGGGGTTCCTTTTGGTCCCCTTGGGTAGAAGGTATCAGAAATCCATAATCAATACTTATCAATATTGAGACAATATTGATCACTCTGTGTCCTCTGAGACAAGGATCAGAGAAAAACTTTTCCTAAACATGCTCTTTCCATGATTCTTGAAAGGAGCTTACCAATCTTCTCCCAGAAACTTAAAATTTCACCTTCTGGTAAAATCCCCAGGAGCCAGCAGAAAGGGGAAAAGGCAGGCTTACCCCAGTGCCAAGCTGCGAGGCCCTCTCCAGGGAGTGACAAGCCCCACTGCTGGTGGGGCTAAGAGCAGCTGACACTCAGCAGAGGCAGGCTGGCAGAGTCGGGGGGAGACCCTGACAGGACTGCCACTGCAGTTAGGGCAGAGGGTGGGGAAGTGAACAGGCTCCGAGGTCAGGGACCAGCAGCCTTCCATGGAAGCAACTGTCCAAAGGCTAGAACCTTCAAGATACTCCCTAGAGCAGAGCTCGGGGATGTCCAAGGGGAGGTGTTGAGTGCTTTTCCTGGGTAAGGACCCCTCTTTCCTTCCCTGGAACAGGAACAAGTCCTGGCAAGCAGCCTCCAATGAAGACAGCTTTGCCTCTAACCCACAAGGGAAGTGGCAGTCCTTCTCCTCCCTGCTCCAGCCCTTGCCACAGGGTGACACCAGAAAGAGCAGCAGCTGTTCTGGCCGTGGAGAGGCGTTCCTGCTGCAGCCTGAGCTGTGGCCCGGCCAGGGCAGAGCCAATGGCGCCTCGCTGAGGAAGTGAGGAGCAAGGCTGGGGAGTGCAGGCAGAGCAGGCCTGCGCTGGCTGGGGGCTCTCCGAAGGCGAGGGGGCAGGGAGGAGATGCCCCACCTTCAGAGAGCTATCAGCACCAAGACAGGAGCGGCATGGCAAGAAATATCCTGGGAACGAGGGCCCCTTCTGGGGAAAGAAAAGGGACTCCCTGACAAACGCCCCCCTTGAGAATGAGAGAAGTATATGGGGTGGGAGTGAGAGGCAGGGGAGAGAGAGCAGCAAAGGACGACGGAGAAGAGCAGGAAGCATCTCTGGGTTTCGTACAGGAATGAAAAACTCAAGTCACTGCTGCGTCATCACTGCAGGACATCAAGAGGGTAAGTGGAGAATGCAGCCACGTCCAGAAGCCCAGAAAAGCGACTGTCCCCACCCTGCCCTCTCAGCCCTTCTGACAGCAATGGAGCAACTGAGGGAGCCTTCCACCCAGAGGTGGCTGGTTCCTGGGGTAAAAAATTCCACTTTCACTGCAGATCTATAAAAGCACAGCTAGGAGGAACTCCTCACTTCCCCGTGTCTTGGCACAAAAGACCTTCCCAGGGTCTCTGCAGAGCACTGCTTCTCTCAAGTCTCTATGTCCAGATCATACACGGAGTCCCCTCCTCTTTGGGGACCACCAGACCCCAGACCCAAGACATCAGACTCATAAAGGGAGGCATAAACACTCCTTTGTCCAAGTGTGTGTGTGGGTGGGGGCTGTCAGAATCCAGCTGCAAAGAAGTGGGGGAACCTTATGCCCACAGGCCCAAGAGCCAAGTGAGGAGGCAGCCACTGGGCGAGATGATTTGGCCTGGCCTCCGCCTGCTTCCCCTCAGCGCCTGCTCCCCCTTGGCACCCACTCCCCCTTGGCGCCCACTCCCCCTCGGCGCCCACTCCTCTCTGCTCACTCCCGGCATTCTGGTCTTCCAGGAGAAAGGAGGGGCGGGGTATCTCTGTAGCTTGGACCACTCCTCCCCCAGGATTCTGTGCTTTGAGAGTACAGCCTGGCATGTGCAGGGCGGAGGAGGTCACAGCTCTGAGGGCGCCTGGCAGGCGGCAGGAGACCAGGGAGAGGACAGGCCTTAGGACAGAGCATTCTGACTTGCGAGTGACTCGAGTTCAGTGGCAGCAGCCACCACAGTGCCCGCCCGCATGGGAGTGCTGGCTGTCCCCAAACTTGGTCCTCCGGCTCAGGATCTCATAGGAGCAATCCTCCCCACAGCAACCGGACATGCTGGGGGAAGAGTCGTCGATTTCAAATCTGCAGGGCAGGCAGGAGAAAAGGAGTGGTTGCAGGTAGCTGGCTGCTTTCCTCCCTGGCCTGAGCACTTCCCCACCAGCCCCACTCATGAGACCTCTAGGAGGAGGGTGAGGTGACCAAGCCAGAGGGACTGCCATACTATCTCACCCATCCCTGGCTCAGGCTCAGGAAGAATGAGGACGAGGACCAGGAAATGGCACCGCCTTCCACCCACAGGGTCCTACACCAGGCCCAGTCCCTTACTGCAGCGCTTCTCTGAAGAACTGGTAGGCTCCATGATTGTGTTTAAATACTGTTAACATAACTTTCTTCATCTGTGTGCTGCGAAGGAAGCAGAAAGGACAGCTTTTAGAAAGAGAAGCAGAGGGAGAAGACGTGGCTCAAAAAGCGGTTGAGCTCCCACCTCCCACATGGGAAGTCCCGGGTTCAGTTCCCGGTGCCTCCTGGAAAAATAAAACAAAAATGAACAAGCAAAACAAATGAAAAGCCAACTCAGGGAAGCCGATGTGGCTCAGCGGTTGAGTGCCAGCTTCCTACATACGAGGTCCTGGGTTCAATCACTGGTCCCCGGTACCTCAAAAACAAAAACAAAAACAAAAACAAAAAAAAAAAGAAAGAAAGAGAAGCAGAGACTGGGTCCTCTCCTGCCTCCATCCGCCACCCTCATATGCTCCTGAGAAGCTCCTGCTCCCTGACTCCAGTTTCTCTCAGCACCTGCAGAGCTCAGGGCTTCCCTTTATCACAGAGTTTCTCAGAGTGCCTGGACACAGGGCACCCCCACCCGATGGTGCCTTCTTCTACAGCAAGAATCTTCCCCACTTCCTCTCTGCATCCCCACTACTTAGGCACAGAGCTTAGCACAGATCAGGCACTCAAAAGGTGCTGCTGCACTGAGCCTAGTGTAAAAAACCTGGAGTCACAGCAAGACAGGAGGCCCCCAGAGAGGCTCAAGGAAGAGCAGTGCCGCAGAGGCAGCTCATTATGAAGGACAGCACAGGGGCTTCCTGAGAGGTGGCCCTTACCTGTTGGCCATGAGCTGCAGGATCTGTATGAGGAATTTCCCTAGGCCTTTCCGCCGCACCTTGCTTTCCAACTGCACTTCGTAGCTGGGTGAAGCATCAGAGGTGAGTGTGAAGGGTGGTGCCTGAAGAGACTGCAAACAGGCCCAACGCAGACCTGCAGCCCTGCCAGCCCCTGGGGTTTGCCTCACAGCTGGAGTGCGTGGAGCATGACCAGTGTCTCCCTCACCCGCCGCCCCAGCCCCAAGCCACGGTTCCTACCAGTACAAGACTTCATCCCCGCATTCCACATCAAACCGGAAGTGAGAAAAGGCAACAGGGATGGAATTATCTTCCCAAGCAATGAGATACCAGGCACGGTCGTCCGTCATTTCCTCCCGTTTTTCTCGGTCCTTCCAGCCCCACTCACTTTGCTCATACCTGGGAAATTTGGCAGAAGTCAGGACAGGAACTCTGGGAGAAGAAAGCGGGGCAGGGAACAAGCCCTTCGGGGCACCCTTACATGGTCTGCATATTGGTTTTGGTGAGGTCAAAGGCCCAGTCCACCGTGGCTGGCTCCAGTCCAGATACTCGCTTACACTCAATGGAGACATTTAACCTGAGAAAAGGAAAAGGAGGCATTTGGAGTCTGAGCAGTCTTTCCTCCCTGAGAGTTGAACAGTGAGGCCTGCCCAAGCCTCTGATGCACAGGATGGTCATTTCGGGCTGGGATTAACAGCTGTCATCACCTGGCCCTCTGCCCCAACCAGCAGTCCCATTCCCTGCCTCCCCTCAGCTGTCCTTACCAGACTCAGCCCTCGGTGAATGTCCTGTCCCTCTCTGCTACCCCTCCTTTCTTTTCCTACCCTCTCAGTCTTTTCTGTACTTTGTCACAGACACTTGTGCCTCATTTGCTCCCACAGTTCCTCCATTAGGCACTGTTCCCACTGCTTTAATTTCTGAACTGACTCCACACTGGGTCCCATGAGGACTTTTCCTTCTTAGCTCCCAATCTCACCTTCAAAACCCACTGGGTTCCCTTGGCCCTTCAAGACGACCACGGTTGACACACACCCCTGAGGGTCCTGCTGGCCTCTTCCTCTGAGGAAACAGCCAGCACTCTCTTGGCTGACCAAGCAGGGTGGAACGAAGAGTGTCCAACCCAACACTCTGTTTTCCTAAACTAACAAATGCTGTAGGCGTCAAGGTATCAGTTTCTAAAGAAAACTCCAGTAAAACTAAGCCTGTGGTCAGATCAGACCAAGAAACCAAGTGCTCTAGGTAGCACCACATCCCCAAAGGACTGAAGCCAGCAGATTCTAGCTCCTTACAGAGCTCTCATTTCAATATCCCTCCATGAACTTTACCACGGTCCCTCAGAGGATGCTCCCAGCACCCTCTCCACTGATGGGCACACCATGGGAGCTGCACATGGGCTCAGCCTTATAGACTCATAACTTCCTGCTCCTGAAGTGTTTATTAGTACCTACAGTGGAACCGTCAGAACAGCGCTGCATATGTCTTATCTATACATTTTCCAAAGGCCTGTCTGCAGGTCTAACTTCTCCATAATCTGAATTCTTTAACTAGGTGGAAGTGGGACCATAGCCACATAAATCATACAAGATTCCAAGCACCAAAGCAGCCCAGAGTCGGCTGGCAATGCCTGTTTCAGAGCCATTTTATATTTCTAGAAGTTATGAGAAAGTGGAGTATGGAAACATGAAGAGATATCATGGCAAGGGAAGCCTAAACTTTGTCAAAGGACTTCCCAGAAGCTGAATGATCAGAGGAATGCTAATATGTCCGATCACAGATAGTAACAATAAATTAACGTGATACTATGACATTCAGACACACCTATGGAAGGCAAATATATATTTTACTGGCTACACTCTTTATTTCCTAATTCATTTATTTCCATTTGTCTATCTTGTTCATTAGAATACTCACACCAGCTGTTACTTATGGAGTTGGATATATTCTCTTTCCTCCTTCAAACAAACTTGCAAGTTTGGCATCATCACCCCATTTAACGGTAAGAAAACGAGGCTTGAGGAGGATGAGTGACTTGTCTAAGAGCATAAATAAATTAGTTAAGAGGTAGAGCTAGGATTTAAACCCAGGGCTCTCTAAAACCACAACCCTGTTTTTTCCTGTAAGCCAAAATGTTACACTAGAGAAGAATGACTCATCAATAGTATCTCAGGTAAGAAAAATTATGCTTCCTGTTTTATAAACTAAAAGACAGATCCTCTAATAAACTGGATTAGTGAAAAAAGCTAACACATAACTTATAAGATGCTGCAGACACTAAAACTTTACAGCTAATACTCCCGAATCTGTAAGGAAAGTACTTAGACCCATTTCTGACTAGGAAATCAAGACACAGAGAGGTCATTTGTCCAGGGTTTCAAAATCCTTTCACAATTCCATGCTATTCATAGGGGAAGAGCGCTGGGCTGGGAATTAAAATGGCCCTCGGTTGTCGGGGGGAAACGCCATAGTTTGGAAATCTTGTTCAACTGCTGACCCTCAGTTGTCAGAAGAGATGATTTTTCAAGTTTGTTTTAGCTCTAAGTACAGAGAGAATACAAAGTTCTAAATAGTCTGCAATTAAGGGTAATCTTTGCTCATGCACAGATTCCTTTATCACCTTAACTGGGGATTTCATATCAACAGAGGGTACTAGCCAGTTTTTGCTTCTTCTCAAGAAAGAAAGAGAAAATACAGGTCTAAGGAAGCCTAAGGTGAATTGCTGAAGACACCTGGGGACAAGAGCTAGGAATGCTAAATACGACTCACCCATTTCGGTCATATTTCTTGAACACGGGAAAAGCCTCTAAGGGGTCTCCAAGCTGAGGAAGGAAAGACAGGAGGAGTAGCACAAATGCACACAGCAGCCAGACCGCTCTGCAGAGCCCCAGCGTCTGGGAGGTCGCGGCTGCACAGACCCACGACAGAGGCTCAATTCCCGGTCCCAGGGGCCCTACACGAACCCTCCCTTTGGCTTTAGTTCTGAGATCCCTTGGAGGGTGGCTTTGGTAAGGAGGCCCAAGAGTGCTGCATCAGCTTCATTGTGTAGGGAAACCCTGTGGCATAAACCCTATGGGCAGAACTCCTGCCCTCAGCTCAGCTAACCCAAAGAGGGACCACTTGACCCATTCGTGCACTTTGAGAAGCAGCTCCCAGCCTAACCTGGTCAGAGCCCCAGCCACATCCCTGAGCCACATCCTGTGTAAATGCCACATGTTTAAAAGGGGTGGGCTACCAGAGCAATGAAAGATGGGGGCAGGAAGGATGACTACAACTTGCCAGGCGGGGTCTGTCTGGTGCTCAGATTCACAGCTACTCCTCCCCTGACCCGGGGCCCTTGAGGACCAGGCCACTGCATCCCCTCAGCCCCTGGCACATCCTCCAGTACCTCATGGGCAGTTAATGTCTAAAGGAATGAATGAAAAAGCTATACACTGCGATTTGCAAGGGGAGGTTTCCTCTCCAAAGTGCAAAATTGTAACAAAAATCCCTCTAGTGGTCAGGAAGGAGACCCACAGAGAGGAAAGCAGCGAGTTCCATTTGAAGCCACATCCCTGCACACCTGGGCCAATCACTGGTGCCTCCTCCCCACTCTAGAGCCAGGAGGCACTCACTCCCTTGGCAGCAGCAGCCAGGAGGCGAGGGAAAGGAGCTTTGGGTGGGCAGTAACACAAATCTGCCACAGAGTGGCGCCAGAAGAAGTCAAATTAAAATGTAAGTTCCAGGAGGCAAGGACAGAAGACACGGGAGAGTCACCCTGTTGGCAGCGTCCACTTTGGCACAGACAGCATCCATGGCTGCTCGCTCCTCCAACCGCTTCTGCTTCTTCTCCTTCGCTCTGCTCGACTTTCTCTGCAACAGAGAAATGCAAAGTTGGGCTGGAAGGGCTATGGCCGACCACAGACTTGACTCCCCTTTGAGGAGATTTCTTTTTAGGAACCCAAGGCAAGGGTCCCTGCATCCAGAGGCCTGGCCTCAGTGGCAGGAAACTGCCCAGTCTCGCTGCTCCACACGTAGTGGGGTGGGAAAAGACCGAAGCTCTCCAAAAGCAGGTTCTACCATTCCCTAGTCACAAGACCTTGGGAATGTCACTAGACTTCCCAGCTTCCTTGTGGGGAGAAGAGCGCTGGCCCTGCTCTATGGCAGCTATGAGAACCCAATGAGACCACCTGACAGAGCCTGCAGTAAAGCCTGGTGCCCGGTACTCCCTCCCAAGGAGGAAGCAAGTAATTTTAGACACATTTAGGGCAGGTTTCAGGGAGGAGATGGCATCTGGGTTACCTGTTGATGGCTGTCCCTATATCTGTTCAAAGCCTTTTCAGTGTCTTCTGGCTTCAGGAGCCAAAGATGGGTCTGGGGGCAACCCCACTGGGGGTCTAGGTCCCATTTCTAAGCTGGCACCAGGGCACTCTGGCCAACAGGTAGGAGTCATCCCCTAGAAGCCCTGCTCAGCAAAGGCCAAGTGGCAGGCATAAGGTGCACCTAGTGATAAGAGCAGAGGGGAGGGCCCGAGAGGCCACCCCAGGACAGCAGGGAAGCTGGCATGTGGCAGCAAGCCCAAGTTGCAGGGCACACAGGCAGCAGGGGAGGGGCAAAGGGAGGCTTTCCTTGCACAGGAAAAAACGGCAACTCACCCACAACCGCACCTACATCAGATCCTGTTGACGCTAATGCAGGCTTTTCTCAGGCCTAAATGGACCCTCTTACACAGAGCAAAGAGCCCAGGCTCTGGAGTCGGGCATACCTACTTCAAAGTCCAGTTCTGCTCTTCACTCCCTATGGGCCCTGGGGCAAAACACTGAGTGTCTTTTCTCTCCCCTGATGTGTGGGGTTCTGAAAACCTCCAAAGCCCATGAGAGATGGCAAAAGCACATGCTCAATAAATGACAGCTGTCATTTTCACTACCCAAGACCAGAGCAGCACATGCTTGAAGAGGTGTTCACCCATCCAGCCCGGGTCCCCAGAAAGCATCCCAAAGGCACTGCTAAGACAGCTCTGCTTTTTACCAATGGCAGAGCCTCCCCTGACCCCTACCCCTTGGCTCCCTGAGCACCATCTCCTCATATGCCAGAGAGAGGTTTTGCTCCTCCAGTTTCATCCTAGCCATGACACTGACTGGACCCAGGAAAGGGCACTCAGAGAGATGAACTGCTGGAGGAGCTGAAAAACCAGCTGCTGGGAAAGTTTTTTGAGACAAGTTCTGCCCTCTGTTTTTCAAAAATGAGACTGTTTAAATCCTGCTTCAAGCAGTGGAGACGCAAAAGAGTTCAGATGCCATGAACTAACAGGGATTGCTCCTCTAAGTCTGAACTCCACCAACCCCAGCTATTCGCTATCTTCAGGCTGAGTGCTGTGTTGGAAGCCAGGCCAGATCCCACGTCTTACCTCCCTAAAGAGGAGGAGGGGGAAGGGGGACGACCTCCCTAAAGAGGAGGGGGAAGGGGGACGGAGATGGTCTCCACAGTACTGGAACCTGGAGTCAGAACTATCCCCTCTCTACAATGTGTAGGTTTTATAGCATCCATCTTTTTCTCTGGGAATTTGGGTTTCAGGACAACGGGAGATGCCACAGCTTGTAACGTACTTTCACAAATATATCTTGGTCAATTCTCAGGGCACGAAGGGATAACAGGACAGAATTCACCAGAGAGTAAGTGGCAGAAGGGAGATGCAGTCCCAGGGGTTGTGCAGCAGAGCCACTGCCTGTCCCACCAGCCATGCTATCTCCCACTGCTAGAGTCTACATCTGCAGTGTAACGAACTTCCACTCAACCATCAAGTAACCTTGTGAGCAGAGACCTCCTCTCACCTGCCAAGATAAGGCCTGGGGCTCAGAAGCCCTCAAGGAGCTGCTCGGCAGCTCACTTCTCATTGCCCATCTTGCCTGGTAACGGCTGACTTGCCAATACAACCCCACCCCAGGCCCTGCCTGTCACACTGAGGTAGACTTAAGGAAAGGGGAGACCTCAGGATGGAAGGTCTCTGGGGCTACACAATGAGGCAGAAAGAGCATCAGCTTCAGCATCAGTCGGACTGGGCCTCTGCTCCCCCTGCCACCCTGTGTGCCTTCTGAAAGCAACCATCTCTAGGAAAGCGGGTGCGAATGCTGGGCCCGAACAGCCGTCAGTGTGGGTCAGAAGCTAGCAAATCTCACAGTAAATGCAAGCTCCCTTCCTCCACGCTGCATGCTGGCTCTCTCTTAACCTAATACAGAGCTGAGGGACCAAGGCACTGGAAAGAAATTGTGACTCCCACTGGCACTTGTTTCGTTTCTAAGCACATGATGTAAGTAATTCCTGAGCACAGCAGCAGGAGGACCAGCCCTGGGCCTCCAGATTCGGGGGCTTATTTGTGGCAAGCCAGGCAATCCTGAGAGTGAGTGTCAGGGCTACCGCAGCCTGAGACTGCAGCTCCTGAAGAGCCTTGAAGAGCTTCGCTGCCTGCACTCAGGCCTCTCCCTCAGACCAAGCACACACCAGGAAAGGTGGTCTCCTACTGCTCCAATTAGCTCTGCCCCTGCCTTACAGAGGTAAGGTTGTTCTGCAGGACACAGGAAAGATCCCCTAAAATAGGAAATAAGCACCATGAACAGAAAAGCTCGTTGTGGTTAAGGGTCTTTCCCAAGGGAGCTTTAGAGTAGGATTTTGAGCCGAAACTTGGATTTGATTCTCAGCTCTTCTACTTCATAGCTGTGTGACATTACGTAACTTATTTAATCTCTTTTGGGCAAGTTACCCAATTTCTCGGAACCTTAATTTCTTCATCTGTAAAATGGAGCTAACAATGGCCGCACCTCAGGCCTTTTAAAAGGCTAAAATGATAGAGTGCACTGGATATAAAAAAGTTCTTATAGGTCTGTCTTAATGAGGACCCCCTAGGGTCAGGCACTCTGCCAGGGCTTGAATATAGATGATCTATTTTAATCCTTACAACACAGCAAGGGGTGCCCTCCCACTTCTTCGAGGAGAAAACCGAGGCAGAGAGAGGTTAAGTAACGCCTAGGGTCACAGTGCCAGTGAGTGGAGTTCTTGGTTTCACTGTCACATTCTTAAGAGTTTTTCTACCACCCCCTTCCCTCAGCCCCACCAGACTGCACTCCACAAGGCAGAGGCGTAGCTGCTTTATTCACGAGCGAGCTCCCTGTGCTCTGCAAACAGGGAGTACTCCATTCATAACTGTGAAAGAAATCATCCAAGACTAATCTACACCAGTACCCTGAAGTCCATGCTCTTTCCACGACACTGAAATTACATTTATACAGCACTCCTTGTTAAAAAGAGGTAGATGAATGCTATTTTTGAACTCAGCTGTAAAACTCCTATTCCAATCAAGACTATTACCTCCACATGCAGTGCTCCAACTGCTAGGGGTCACATAGAAAAATTAAGAAAATACCAGATGGGGGCTGGAGGCACCTTTTAAAAAAGCACTCTGAAGCACCTCTGAGATTGTCAGGGCCAATGTTTCCATCCCACACAGCATCCAGGACTTGAGAAGAACTTGTTTTGGGTGAAGACAGGTACCTAGATTCTAATTCCTAATAGGCAACACATGTATGGCAGCAAGGAAGAAAAAAACTCTGCAAAAAATGGTGCTCATTGGCTGCCACTGTCCCCTCAGCCTGAGGTCAGGCTGTCAAATGGAGCAGGGCCCCTGACCAGCAGGTGATCACTAGGAACAATGGCCTTCCTGACACCGAAGTGGGGCATCCACCACCCCCAATAATGAAGAATGAGGGTGAGGAATGAGGGTAAGTAGAGGGTTCCAGCTCCGTTTCAGGAAGGAAAACTCAAGTCTGTTGTTGCCATGAATTTTACGCTAGAAGAGCTTTACAGGGGCCCTTCTGAGAAGCACAGCTGAAAAGTATGAAGGTAAAAAGACTGGTGCCCTAAAGGAAGCCAGGCTCGATGTATCTCTGGGACCTGTCATTTGAAATAAACTCCTGAGGATGAGTTGATCCAGAATGTCATGTTATGCTTCTTGTTTTCTGCTCAGTCTGGAGTGACTTACAATGGGTAGATACTTACGATGCAATCCTGGAGACACAGGTTTCATTTAGGTTCAACAAGAGCTGGGGTCAGGGACCTTTCACCAAAATCTAAGTAAATAGGCCTAAGGTCTCTAGACTTGAAATTTCTACAGATGAAGCACATGATATCCAAAATTCCGTGTTGAAACATGATGAATGTTTGTGTTTTGACATGGATTGGACAACTATTTTTGTCTAAGAGTTGATTTGTTCAGTCAATAAATATTTAGGTGAGAAAAAAATCTAGGTTAATAACATTAAGGACAAACCCAATGGGTTAAAAATAACATGGATCTATTTTAGATAACCAAAGTGAAGGCTGAGAATTACAGGCAAAAATAACAGCCTCTACTTATGAGGTACCTGCTGGCTATTTACATCCCTTATCTCATTCAATCCACAAGACAACCCTATAGGGCAGGTATCTTCATCCCCACTAGAACAGATGAGAATATTTAAATTCAGAAAGACCATGTCACTGGCACAAGCAAAGACAGGGCTAGAACCAAGGTATCTCTGGCTCTCCAAAGTCAGGGGTCCCTGAAGGTGATGGAAATTCCTTGTAAATACTACTATAGACAGTATCACGGAGAACCAGTTACATTTTCAGGAGAGTGACTGATAGGCGCCTAATTGAATCTGCAGAAACATGTAACTTCTGCCCGACCCTATTATCAGCGCAGGCTGGGGAAGACACCAAAATGCACCTCCAGGCTGTCTTACACAGAGCAAGGGTCAATAACCATCCCCACCTGCGCAATTACCAGCCCACTCCCTTATCTTCCCTTGCACCTTCCGCATAACATCCACTGCAAAGCCACCTGCAATCTCAGGGCTACTAACAACCCAAGTAATAGTACGGAACACTTCACCGCATCCAGGAGGCTGTGAAAACAGGCCTCTGCTGGAAGGGAAGAGAATACTTGAGAAGGAAACTGCTGCAGAGGTTTCCAAAGAGCGTAGGCTTCGCTGGGGGTCCGAGTAGCGGGAAGTGCAGCCGACTGGCATTCGGCACCCGCGAACTGGGGTCTGGCTCCCCAGTAACTGCCTGCGTGACCTTGGCTGGGCGCCTGCTTCTCTCTGGGTCTCAGTTTCCTCCAAGCCAGGGTTGGCCCAAGATACGGGAAACCGCGAAGCCGGTGACAGCCAGGTGATGGGTGACCCCCGGGGACGGGGGCGGAATGAGTTCAGGGAGGGGGGCAGGGGAGGGCAAGACGCTAGGTCAGCGAGGAAGGAAGGGCCGGCGTGACGCGAGGGGTGGGGGGCACCCGAGGAGGTGGGGCCCCGGAGAAGGGGGGCTCCCCAGAGGACTCCCGGGCTAGGACAAGCGTGGGGACACTTAGAATGGGGGAGTCGGGTCATGTGGAGACTGGGGGTCACGTGAGGCCGAAGGGGGTCAGGGTCACGTGAGGGGGGTTCAAGGAACAATGGGGGGAAGGGTGCAGGGGAGCAAGGAGCGCTCCTGGACCTCCCGTCTCCTCTCCCGGCCTCACTCACCCCCATGGCGGCGGCGGCGGCCTTCAGCTCCTCCTCTACACACTTGCCGGCAGGGAGGCGGCAACGGCGGCGGCGGCGGCGGCGGCTACACGAGAGCGGCAGCAGGCCTCGTAGGGCGCATGCGTCTCGCGGGCTCCCTGCGCGCCCTCGCGGGCACCGCGCCGGCGCAGAACCCGGGGGTGCGACGAACGAGGGGAAGGCGCGCAGGTGGAAAGCCCGGGAGGCGGGCCCGAGGGGCTCGCACTAGACCGAGGAGGGAAGCGCGGAGGAGCGTCGCGTTGAGAATGACGTATCCATCCCGGGCCCGCCCTCTCCAAGCCAGGCTGTGTCTGTAGCTATGGCAACAGCCGCGCCGACCGCGAGCCCCTGCTCCGAGAAGCGCGCGGCTGGGCAGCTGGGTGGGTGGCAGCGCCGCCCCAGCTCACCGCGGCTCTCGCGACCGGGAGCTGTCGGCGGAGCAGCCACTTTCACCGAGGACCAGTGTGATGGGCACTGTCCTCTCTGACACCCGGGAAGTCTTTGGAAACCTTCCCACCTTGTAGATCTTGAACCCTTGAAGTGCCTTTTCTAATCAGAATCCTGTTATTCATTCATCCGTCTTCTACCCATTCATTCACCCTCCATTCATTCGCTCTCTTACGAAACATTTACTAACACCTACCCTGTGCTGAGCCCAGGGCACACAGGGAGGAGCAAGATGCTATCGCCGTCCAAAACGCCAGTTGAGAAGAGGAGGCAGGCATGTGACAACTTTAATAGAGAGTGAATGGAGCTATTAAAATGAGACACCGGGCGTGGTCATTTCAGTCTTCCCCAGCCGACCAGAGCGTGACCCCGCAAGACGTACCTACTGCCAGTCACCTGGGGAGCTCGTCCAGGGTGCAGACTCCAGAGTCCTACCCCGGAAATCTCCAGGGGGTGGAGCCAGAGTCTTCGCTTACTAATAGCTCCCCGGGGAGGGTCCTTACACAGGAAAATCAGAGAACTGCTGCCCAAGACTTAAGCTTCAGGGACTTTGTCAGGTTTTGCTCATTAGCTTGTCTTCAGTGCTCAGCACAGTGCGTGGCCCCAAACAGGCCATCAACATTTGTTGAATCCCTAGCATCTGTGAGGCACTGTTCCAGGCAGCAGGTCACACCCAAAACAAAACACTGCCCTCGGAGAACTTGAATTCTAGAAGGGGGAGGCAGGTAATTAAATAAATAGCTAAGATTCGTAGTATGTTAGATGATATCGGTGCAGCGGAGGGAAATGGAGCAGGGAAGGGGGGTAGGTAGGGGCTTCATGTAGGGTGCTCAGGGAAGGTGGACGTGAGAAGGTGGCATTTGAGCTAAGACCTGAAGGAGGTAGGGGAGCAGCAGTGAGTCCTGTGGCTATCTGAGGGAGGGGCATTCCAGGCAGGAGGAAAGAGCAAGTGCAAACTCCCTAAGAGGAATCACGCCTGGAATGTTTGAGGAGTTGTAAGAAGTGCAGTGTGGCCGGGGCAGAGTGGGGCAGCAGGAGAAGAGAGGGAGGCAAAAGAGGTAAAGGGAGGAGAGGAGGGGTCATTTAGGTTTTTGAAAGACTTCGGTTGAGTCCTCAGTGGAGAGTTTGAGTGGAGGAACAATATGACTGATTTATGTGTCATTAGGGCCCCCCTGGCTGCTGGAGTGAGAAAAGAGTGTAGGGGCTGGGTCAAAGGAAGAAGGCAGCCAGTGCAGAGGCCACGGCTTTAGTGAAAGCAAGAGATGGTGGTACTCTATTCACTGGTACACCAGTGAATAGTGGTGGAGGTGGGAGAAGGGGTGAGGGTCGAATCAGCAGGATTTGCTGATGGGTTGGATGTGGGGGAGGGGCGCATGGGGCCGGGGTGGGGGTGGGGGTGGGGGGTGGAAGGGGATAGGAGTGAAGATGCCCCCAAGGTTTCTAGCTTGAGCCACTGGGAAAATGGAGTGACTTCCACCGAAGAAGTTTGATGGGAGCGGGTTTGGGGGCAGGTCAGGGGCAGATCAGGAATTCTGCTTTGGCCATGTGGGGTTTATGCTGGCTTTTAGACATTCGTGTGGAGATGTGAAGTAGGAAGAGTCTGGGGTTCAGGGGAGAGGTCCAGGATGGAGAGACAAATTTCAGGGCAGAGAGCCTATGAATGGATGAGGTCAAGGAAGGGAGGCAGGGAGACTAGAATGTCCTGTTTGGCTGTCTGAAAATCTGGTTGCCAGCACTCTAGGGACAGAAGAGGGAGCTAAGGGTGGGAGAAGGGTGGCCAGGGTAGAAAGAGGGGCATCTGAGCTTGTCCTTTGAGGAGAAGGAGGGAAGAGCATTTGCAGGGGCGGGGAGGGGAGGGGGCTGGCCCCTGCACTTCCCAGCGCAGCCTCCCCACCCTGTTTTGGCTTCTGGCTTCTCTTGTCTCCTTACTCTCCCTGAACTTTGTGAACAGATGACTGCCACCACGATCCCCTGGGACCCCGACCCTTCTGCCTCTCCCCACTCTTGGGCTGCTCCTCCCCAGGACTACTGGAATTTGCTGGAGGCCAGACAAGGCCTGGGAAGGGAGCCCAGTAGTCCCTTGGAGAGGTGACATCATCCAGGGCACCGAGAGGCCCGAGGAGGCCCAATTCCCTCTCCCTGCCCCACAGCAGCGTCCTTCTCCCTGGGAGCTGCCTGCCACTGCGGGCTCTTTCCCCTGCTCAGGGCTTTCTGGCCTGTGGGGCAATGGTGGAAGGGCGATACGCCTGGGTTTAAACCCCTCTCTGCTATTTTCTGGTTCTGTGACTTTACGCAAGGCACCGACCCTCTCAGGCTCGGTCAGTCTCCTTGTTTATGAAATAAGAACACCGATAGCCATCATCTTCATTTTCCTCATCCAAGTAATTGGGGGACCTGAATGAGGTGGGCTGGATGCAAAGCCCTTGGCCTGGGGCGGGAGAGGAGTGCCTCCCCACCTACCAAAGGTACATCCCCCCAGCCTGGGCCCCACCCGGCCTCAGCTGCCCCACCCCCCTCTTTCCCTCCCCCGCCAAACGCCTGGCTGCCCACTGCACCACATTAACCACTCCCTCCCACCCCCGGGGCCTCCCAGGGTCCTGCAGGGTCCATGGTGCCCTTCTCCACCCTCCTCTCTGACCTCACCCCTTCTCTCCCAGCCCCTCCCCCCC
>JAQZBX010060043.1:0-17388 GCA_029593785.1 Cabassous unicinctus | reverse complement strand
AATGGGAAAAAACAAAAAAATTATATATTTTTTTATTTTTTACTTTTATCACTGCGTTATCTGGTGTCCAGTCTCTACCATGGCACCTTCCCCCTCTCACTCTCCAGTGTCTCCCAAATTTTCATTTAATTTTCAAAGAAGTTTTAGGTCACAGGAAAGTCACACACAGAATACTAGAGACTCTCATATAACCAACCTCTTCCCCCTTTCCTCACCCCATATTAAAACCTTTTTGTATGTGGGTGGTAGCATTGTTATAACTGTTATACAGATAATGAAATATAACTACTAAACATTTGCAATGGTTTACAGTATAGTTTACACTTTAGATGGTACAGTTTAATAATTTTTATGATATTTACCATGTCCTGTGTCCATTACTGCAAGTTAATGAAAAACATTTCCCTTGACCACTAAATTCCCCATTTGATCTTTTCTATTCCTTCCTCTCCATCTCCCTGGGGCTCATGACACCCTCCTGTCTTGACTCATTGGATAACAAGATTCATAGTTACATGCAACAAGAGGTCTTGACACGCTGATTATCCTCTCATGTTAGGATCCACCCTTGCTCCTAGGAGACACCCACCTGTGTGTTTCTGGGTGAATCGGTCTTCCCAAAGATGGGGCTCCATCTCCTTCCTACTCACCGTGTGGGTCTTCCCTCCTTGATGCAACACATTATGATAGGATGAACTCTCACACACTCCCCAGAAGCCTACTCCAGATGCGCCCTGTCTTGAATGCCCCCTCAACCTACACCCTAAACCAGTGACACTACCTTGTCATATTGTCATAAGAGCATTCCCACTCCTGCACTTTCAACCTCATACCCACAAATCCCATGTTCACCTAGTCCCTCTCCCATCTCTCTGTCAAGTATCCTGGGTATTCTAACCCGCCTTTCCTAATCTACCCACCTGTCAACTCTGCATCACCAAACCCAGTAATATCACTACACACCTTTCTTATCCTTCAATATGCAACTATACACTATCACTTTACCATAGATTATGTCCATATGGGTGATGACCCACAACCTTCTCTTCTCTTTTATAAACTCACAACTTCTCCAATAAAAAAGGAAAAGAAAAAAGCATGGACTGGGCTTTACAGTAAAAAACACATTATCAAAAGGCAAAACTGATTGATTTTAGGGAAGTCACTTGGCCTCTCTAAGCTTCTGCTTCTTTTTATCTTTGAAATGTGGGTAATTGTGAGCTTTATATGAAATACAGCAGCTAATTAATATCCTTAGCTTAAAAGTTAGTGAATCAGGAGATCAGTAAAAGCTAGTTGTCATTCTTTTCTTTTCATTCATTCAACAAAACTTACTATACTAAGTCTCTTTATGAAAGCCATTGTGCTAGGACTGTTTTAGGTATAAAGGTGATGGAAAATGGCATTATGCTAATAATGTTCGTGTAGAATAAAATAAATTTTGTTCACTGATAAAAAGTACTCTGTCATATTCAATGCTATATCCCTAACAATATGTCTCAATAAATGCCTTCAATCAATAATTAATAATGAAAAATATATACAGGCTATAGAGCAGATAGAGAAAATAATGAAAAAATATGAGCAGCACCTAAGGAACCTATAGGCTATCATGAAGCATGCAAATATACATATTTTTAGAGTTTGAGGAGAGGAGAAGGAAAAAAGGAAAGAAAAATATTTTAAGAAACAATGGGTGAAACCTTCCCAAAGCTGACAGACGGCATGAATGCATACACCCAAGAACCCCAATGGACTCTAAACAGGATAAAGCCATTTAGACCTATTCCAAGGTATATAATCTTCATATTATAAATTGGAGTGTGACAGTTTAAAGATTTTGTAAATCCCAGAAAAGATGATGTTCTTGGAGCAAATCCATTCCTGTGGGTGTGGGACTTTTTGATTGGATTGAATTGAGTTTAGAACTTTGAATGGAGTACTTCAGTGTGGTATGACTCAGGATGGGCCTTGGACCTCTAGCTGGAGCCCTTAAACCTGGGAAAAAACATGCAGAAACACACAGAGAAAAAAAGTTGCCATGTGAACTAGTACTCTATGATCACCTACAGGTGTAGGAAAAGAGAAGAAACCCTAGAGGCTGAGAGAGAGGCTGAAGCTGAAGCAATGAACCCCTGAGGAGAGGGGAGAGATGAGTGGGCCACCATTATTTCCTGGCTTGTGCTTGATGACCCACAGCTGAGCCCGCAAAGAAAGCATTATTAGATGCTGCTGGCCTGTGCCTGTTTATCCACAGATGCATCTTGGTGAGACAGCATGTTCTGATGATGCCTTGATTTGAACTTTTTAATGGTCTTGGATTTGTAAGGCTTTATCCTAATAATACAAAAGCAAAACCATTTTTGCTATATTGGCAGCATTCAGCAAACTAAAACATGAAGCATCCAGACAACTAACTGAACAAACTGTCCTTTGGGACCACTTCCTCTCAGCTCAGTTCAAAGACTTCTTTCCCTCATATTTCTAGAATCTACAAGAATTTTACTGACCATTTTCAGTAAAATAGCATGAACATTTCCTATATTAACTCAATGGCTCATGTTTGACTGTAAGACAATAATTGGGGCCAATTTTCCTCTGCTGGCAGCCATGTGCAATGATCTCCAAATTTATATGCCAACTGTTATGATATTTAACCTTTATTTGTCCCACTTTCTGCCTATTTATGGCCATTGGCTTTGTCAGGGTGGATTTTTCAATATTTTTACAGTAAATTTGCTGAAGTAATTTACTTTGCTTCCAGTAAAATTAATGTTTTAATTATGAGATCATTTTACTAGAAAATTTATCTGTACTATTTTTCTTAATCAAACTTTAAATTTTCATGTTATGAAAATTATGCTACATAAAACTGTATAATTTATGAAATTTACACTTTTAGGTGTTAGTTTTCTGTTTCTCTTCCACCTCCACATGACTTTATATGGCCAAATTTTCTCCATGGATTCAGGGTGTGGTAACATTCTCTTACATGACTTGACCTTTGAAGGAGCTATTGACATCATATGCTTTCTATCAAAGCATGACCAAATTTTAGCTATTTACATTGCCACACCAATGATTAATATCCAATCATCTTTGAACTAGGTGCTTATTGGGGTCTGGAAAATGTTAAGGAGCAATAATTGATTTATTCAGATGACTAATTCATATTTGACAGGAATTCTAACAGGGATCACTATTTAATTACATTACATATAATTATAATTAATTCCTAAGACCTAATTTTCTTCATGAGGCAAATTGAAGAAAAATGTTTTGATATTACAGGTATCTCCATTCTTTTCAATTTTCTCCAGGTGGCAGGATTGCTTAACTTTTTGAACATAGACCTCTCTGAGACAGGAAGGCAACTATGTGAACTATGGTCCATGCTTAATGGCAAAGCCCCAGGATGCGTTTATCAATTACAATGAATGTGTAACACTAATGAAGGATGTTTATGTGGGAGGGTATGGGAAGGGTGGGGAGTGGAGCATATGGGAATCCCTATATTTTTTGTGTAACATTTATGTAATCTAAGTATCTGTTTAAAAAATAAAAAATATGTATGTTATTTAAAAAAAGACAGTGAAAAGGCAATCAATATGATGATGTAAGAAATTTCCTAGAAATGTCTCCCCTCAGAAACAACAGTTAAAGACAAATTCCTCTTGCTTAAAATTTGAAAGATGATAAAGAGTACAGGACTCCACAAATGCTGAAATATAGAAAAATAAAAAGAATCACCAAGATCAGCAGGAAATTTCTGTCCTGGACTTACCAGTTCAGATATTTTATCCAAACTTGGTCCTATGCTGTTGTGGAGTTGCACAGGGGCAGCATGTTCTGAGTCTATCCAGCTACAGAAGCAGACTGTAGAGCCACTCACAACATAAAGTTAGAGCCCCATACACATACAGGCACAGGAGCCCAAGTCCATAGATACCCAGGACAGAACATGAGACACTAAGTAATGTTGCATACAAAAGGGCCCCCATGGGGGGAGAGAAAGAGCCCATAACAGAACTGTTGGCAACAGGTACACACAATCAATCCAATTTATATTGGATTGCAAAACAGACTTTTTGAAATGACCCATCATTCTGGTTTGACCCAATGTGCCTTCTTGGGGCAGGATACCCTAACAGGGAAGAAACTGGGGCAGAAATGCTATGAATAAAAAAGGGGTATTCAACTGGACAGTTATAAAACAGAAATAAAAAATGTAAGGAAAAGGGGACATAAAGTGAGGGAAAAAATTTAAACAAATCATGGAAATTGAGGACAAATTTCTGCACAAAAACAATCAGAACAGAAAAAGATTCCCAGAGAATAAATAGAAAAAGGAATCATTAATTTGGAGGTGAAACAACTGCACAAAATTGCAATCTTAAAAATTGTATTGTTTAATCACAGCAACAACTACATGAAGAAGAGTAGAAAAAACCTCATCTGTTAAACATGCACTACAATGAAGGCCTAAAATAAGTTGGACCAGCCATCAAAGAAGAGAAAACACAAAGCCAAATAACAATAAAATAACAATAAAATCCTGACAAGAGTGAGAAATGACCTTCATTGTATTAGTTAGGGTTCTCTAAGGAATCAGAAACAACAGGAGATATCTGTGCATGGTATGAGATTGTATAAAATTGTTTCTTTTGACCATGGGGATGCACAAATCCAAGTACTATAGGCATGCTGTAAACCAGGGGCTCTGATGAAGGTCTTTGATGAGTTCCCCAGGAGGCTCTGATTATCTGAAGTAGAAATAGGAATTCTTTCTGAATGTTGAAATCACTTCCCCATTGTAAGCTCTTCAACTGCTTGGATGAGACATCACATATTGGTAATTTCTTTAGGGGATTGAAGATGTAACCATTCATCTACGCAAGCAACTCACTATTAAAGTCCATGAAATGCCCTTATATTGCAATTAGTCCAGTGTTTGCTTCACCAAACAACTGGGTACCTGTAGAAATTTGATAATGTTTATGAATTCCAAAAATAGAAATTGGATTATGTTTGTAAACTGGTCTGTTCCTTTGTGCATATTAGATTATATTGGATACAGAGGTTTCAGTTTTAATTGATTAAATAATGATTAAGGCTTTCATTGGTCCATATGAGTAGAACTTTGAGCCCCACATCCTTGGTGGGCAGGGACTCACAAAGGAAACTGCACTTCAGAGAAGGGAGGTTGGAGTTTTTAATACTGGAGCCTTGGAATGCAAATATACAGAGAAGCAGATATGTGAGGAAGGAAAGAAGGCTTCCTTAGACACAGCAGAGGCCCCAGGAAGAGATGAGCTGTTCACCTGATAGTCTACAGCTAGCCTTGTGTAGAGAGCAGAGCAGCTCATCCCAGAAAGAACCAAGCCCCAAGGAGAGCAAAAAAGCCTGAAGGAAATGGGACCATGAAGCCTGAGGAGGAAGAGGGAGGCTGAACACTCACAGAGACCAGCAGCCATCTTACTCCAACATATGGCAAAAGACTTTGGGGAGGGAAGTAACTTGTAATTTATGCCTTTGTGACTGTAAGCTTCTACCCGAAACAAATACCCTCTATAAAAGCCACCCAATTTCCGTTATTTTCTATCAGGACCCCTTTAGCTGATTAATACAGAATTTGTTACCAGAGAATGGAATTGTGATTTTGCAATTACCCAAATGCCGGAATGGTCTTATAAATCATTAAGGGGTATTTTTTGGAGGAATTGTGACATGTTTGGTAGAAAAGACCTACAGCGCTTTGAAGAGATTGTTAGTAGGAATATTCATGCTAAAGAGATTTTTTATGAGGCCTTAAAAGAAAATGATGAAACTATAATTGGAAACTGGAGGAAACGTGATCCTTGTTTTAAAGTTGCAGAGAACTTAGCAAGATGAACTCCTGGTGTTTTATGGAAGGCAGAATTTGAAAATGGCAAACCTGGGCATTTAGCTGAAAAACTTTCCAAAATAAACTCAGAGAATGCAGCTGTGCTTCTCCTTGCTGCTTATAGCAAATGCTAGGTGAAAGAAATAAGCTTAGGACTGAATTGTTTGGCACAAAAAAAATGGAAGCTGATTCTGGAAATTCCTAGCCTCTGGAAATCAAATCCCCAAATGATAGTGTCCTGTTTGAGAACTTAACTAAACTTGAAACTTGTAAAATAAGATTTAAATTGCAGTTAATCAGAAAATATGTGTGGAAAGTCTTACTGTCTGATGGCTTGGACCAGTGCTTCCTGCATGTTAAACCAACAAACTTTTTGAGAAAGCTGTATGAATAAAAAGCTGTCAGCCTGGAATAAAAAAAGACATGGAAGGGAGAGATTGAAATGGAAACAACTTCAAGAGGAAAACCATGGAACCAGAGATTTGGAATTAAGACATCACCTTGGGCCAAGAGAGGAACTCCACCCATGCATACAGAAAGGGTGAGTTTGCCCTGGCAATTGAAGAGGGTGGATATTCCCACCCAATATTCAGGGACATTTGTGCCACCCCAGAGTACAGAGAGGTTGAAACACATTCCCCAAAGATCAGGGAGGTTGAGGTCAATGCTCCATAGGTCTGAAAGCGTCAGTCCTGTCCCCAATAGATTAAGGATGGCCAGGTCACCAAGTCACTTCTTTGAGAGGGTTGGACTTGTATGCCAGAGATTAGGGAGGATGTTGCCTTCAGCTCATTGTACTACTGTGGTTAAGACTGTAACCCAAATATTGGGTAAAATTTGGCAATCACCCCAATGTTCTTAGAGGGTGCAGCTTGGAGCTTGGTTGTGGAACCAAGGAAATGGTCATTGGGCAAGCCTGTGGAAAGGATGAGTCCTTGTTAGGCCCCAGGGAGAAGAAACCATCATCTTAAGAATGACTCTCAAACTTTGAATTCGAATCGAGTAAGCCCTGCAGGCTGACTGAACTGTGGAGAACCCTTGACTCATGTTTTCCTCCCAATTTCTCCTTATAGTAATGAAAATATTTATCATTTGTCTATCCATTTGTATATTGAAAGCAGATAAATGGTTTTGTAAGTTTCAGAGGTCTACAGCCAAACTGGTATTTGCCCCAAGACAAACTATTTTCTTTAAACTGATTATGACATGATTTTGTACTTAATATTGTTATTGAAATAAGGTTTTTTGAATATTGCAATGTCTTTTCGAAATTCAGAGGGTAGAGTATAGCAGTTTGTTATTGTTTATGAATTCCAAAAAGAGATATTGGATTATGTTTGTTAAAGGGCCTGTTCCTCTGGGCATATTGAAGTATAGTGGATTCAGAGGTTTCACTTTTACTTGATTAAATAAAGATTACAGCTTTGATTGTGCCACACCAGTAAGATGTTTTGTCCTTTCCCACCTGGTGGGTAAGGACTCACAGAGAAAACTACACCACAAAGAAGGGAGGTTGGAGTTTTTAATGCTGGAGCACCGGGAAGTAAATACACAGAGAAACAGATACATGAGAAAAGAGAAAAAGCTTTCCTAGACATGGCAGAGGCCCCAGGAAGAGAGATAAGCTGTTTGCCTGAGAGTCTGCAGCTGGCTTTGTGCAGAGAACAGAGAAGCTGAACCCAGAAAGAACTGAGCCCCAGGGAGAGAGACAAAGTCTGAAGGAACTGGGACCATGGAGCCTTAGGAAGAAGAGGGAGGGTGAACACTCACAGGGACCAGCAGCCATCTTGATCCAACACTTGGCAAAAGACTTTGGAGAGAGAAATAGCTTATGCTTTATTGCTTCTGACTGTAAGCTTTTACCCCAAATAAATACTCTTTACAAAAGCCAAGCAGTTTCTGGTATTTTTTATCAGCACCCTTTTAGCTGATAATACAGCACCATTACCTGCCTGTTTTGACATATTAGCCTAACCATTGTACTCATCAAGATAAGTCAATGACCAGATAACAGCAAAAAAGTACAAGAAATAGTAAGAAACAGAACAGGATGATATGGCACTTTCAAGAGGACAAGATAAAACCCAGGGGAAACATGGAATTTGAAACAACTAATGAAATATGTTCACACAAATCTCCTAAATGAGTTCAAGATGACAAGTAAAAATATGGATATAGAGCTAAATGATCTTAAGAAGACAATGTGTGAGGGTAAAGAATGTGAATGTATTAAAAAACCTAAATTCTGGAGGTGAAAGTTATAGTAAAAGAGATTAAAATACACTACATTAAAACAATAGCAGACTTGAACAGGCAAAAGGAAGAATCAGTGAACTAGAAGACAATACACTCAAAATTACACAGTGAAAAGAACAGATAGAGAAAAGAGTAGAAAAAAATGAGTTGTGTCTCAGGGATTTGAGTGGCAACATGCAGCAAGAAAACATATGTATCATGGGTGGTCTCAAATGAAAAGAGGAAAGTAAAGTGGCAGAAGGAATATTTGAGGAAATAAAGGCCAAAAATTTCCCAACTGTTATGAAAGATGTAAATATATCTGTCCAAGAAGTGCATTGTGCTCCCAATAGTATAAATCCTAAAAGACATACTCTGAGACACATAATAATCAAAATGTCAAATACCAAAGATAACGAGAATACTGAAAGGAACAAAGGAAAAGTGATTTGTAAAATACAAGGAATCTGCAATAAGAGCAAGTGCCTATTTCTCTTCAGAAAATATGCTTGATGGAAGGAAGTGGTATGATATACTAAAGGTATTGAAATAAAAAAAAATACCAATCTAAAATTATTTATCCAGCAAAACTGTCCTTCAAGAATGCAGGAGAGTTTAAAATATTCACAGATACACAGAAACTGAGAGAGCTCATCATCAAAAGACCTGCCTACAAGGATTACTAAAGGGAATTCTACAGGTTAAAAGGAAAAGACAGATCAGAGTGGTATTGAGTAGTGTGAAGAAATGAAGAATATCAATAAGAGTATGCAATACCCAATAGTACTGTGTCCCCAGTATACAAAACTACACTTTTATTCAAGGATAACCATAAAGAAATGTTGTAAAATATATATAAAGCAGAAATTAGAGAGGGATAAGTCAGAAACATCACAAAAGATCAACTATACAGAAGAAGAGGCTTCAATAAAGAAGAAAGAGACAAAAAATGACATGACATTTAAAAACCTAAGGACACAATAGCTGAAGTAAGTACTGTGTTTATAGTAATAAAACTGAATGCTAATGGATGAATCTCCTCAATCAAAAGACACAGATTGGCAGGAAGGATAGGTAAGTAGGTTCCAAATATATGTTTTTTGCAAGATAGTAACTTGAGACCCAAAGACATAAAAATATTCAAAGTGAAAGACTGGAAAAAGACATTTCATGCAAATAGTAACCAAAAGATCTGGGGTGGCTTTACTAATATAGGACAAAAAAGGTTTTAAGTGAAAAGCTATTATAAGAGACAAAAAAGGACAATATAACATGAAAAATGGATCAATACACCAATAAGAAATAATATTAAAAAATATTTATGCATCTAATCATGGTGCTTCCAAATAAATGAGGCAAATATTGGCAAAACTGAAGGGAATAGGCACCTCTACTATAATAGTAGGAGACATCAATACACCACACTCAGGAAAAGGTAGAACATCTAGGCAGAGTATCAGTAAAGAAATAGAGAACTTGAATAATGTGATAAATGAAATAGACTTAACAGGCATATGCAGAATATTTTACCTCCAAACAGCAGGATATATATTCTTCTCAAGTTAACATGGATTCATTCTAAAGGATAGACCACATATTTGGTTACAAAATCTCAGTAAATTTTTAAAAGATTGAAATTATACAAAGTATCTTATTTGAACAGAATGGAATAAAGCTGGAAACCTATAACAGAGAAAGGAATGGAAAATATTCAATTATATGGAAGTTAAATAACATACTCTTAACAATCCCTGGGAAAAGAAGTAATTGCAAGGGAAATTGGTAAATATCTTGAGAGGAAGGAACACAACAATAAAATATATCAAAACTTATGATATAAAGTGAAGGCAGGGCTGAGTGGGAAATGTATAAAGCTAAGTTCTTACATTAAAAATGAAGAAAGCAATATATGTGTTAATAATAGGGGAGTATGCAATAAATATGCCAAATGTGTTCTATGGACCATAGTTAGTGATAATATTCCGATGATATTATCTCATAGCATGTAACAAATATTCCAAAATGGTGCAGTGTGTTGGTGGGGGGATGTTGTATGTCAATTCTACTCATGTGAGGAATGTTTTTTGAGTTAATAACTTCTGTAATAAAAATATATTTATAAAAATGAAAAATGGAGTAAAACTAAAAGGAAATGAAAAAAAGATCCATTAAAAATACTAAATCCATAAGGTACATTAGTTCCAATTTTCCCATTATCACCATATACATTAGCACTTTGTTAATGAGAACATTATTCAATTAACCACAATTTCCCTTCACCAGCACCATAACTGTTATACAGTCCCTACATTATCTGCTTCCTACCAATGGAAATATTATATCAACAGACTACCCCATTTCCTAGTAACCTGTGCTCTAGACCTTAACTCCATGAATTTACTCATCATTTTAGTTCATATTAGTGAGAACATACATTTGTCCTTTTCTGTCTGACTTATTTCATTCAACATAATGTCCTCAAGTTTCATCCAAATTATCACATGCATCTCAATTTCATTTCTTCTTACAACTGACTATTATTCCATTTCATGTATATACCACATTTTGTTTATCCACTCATCGTTTGATGTACACATGGGTTGTTTCCATATTTTAGCAATTGTGAATAATGCTGCTATGAACATTGGTGTGCAAATTTATGTTTGCATCCTTGCTTTAATTTCTTCTGAATATATTCATAGTAAAGGGATTGCTGGATCGCCATTCTATATTTAGTTTCTTGAGGCACCATCAAATTGTCTTCCATAAAGCCTGCACCATTGTATATCCCCATCAACAGTGAAGGACTGTTCCTATGTCTCCACATACTCCCCAGCTCTTACAGTTTTCTGTTTTGTTTTGTTTTTTTAATAATGGCCATTCAATATCTCATTGTATCTCATTGTAGTTTTAATCTGCATTTTCCTAATAGGTAATGATGTTGAACATTTTTTCTTGCACTCTTCAGCCATTTGTATTTTGTCTTTGGAGAAATGTCTATTCAAGTCTTTGGCCCATTTTTAAAAATTGGGTCACTTGTCCTTTTATCTTTGGGTTGTATGATATTTTTATATAACATGTATATCAAACCTTTATTGGATATGTGGTTTCCAACTAATGGATTGTAGTTAACAGTAATGTAATTTGTTGCAGCAATGGCAAATAATATATTATATTAATTCTAAGGGATAATGAGGGTAAAAAGGGTATGGAATTTTTCCTCTTGGAGAATTGGAAATATTCTAAAATTGACCGGCAGCACAACTCAGATGAATATGAGAGCTGCTTAGTGTACACTTTGAATGGGTTGTAGAGAGCATGGGACTGTATAACACAAAGAATCCTGTGGCGAAAAATAGACTGTGGTTAACAGAAAAAATAGGAGAACATTCTCTCATGAACTATAACAAGTATATAATATTAATTCAGGGTATCATTAACTGGATGGCATTAAGAAAATACACCAAATGTAAGATGTTAGTTATAGTAAATAGGAATGTTTTGAAGATGCTCCGTCATAGTTTGTAACAATTGTATCACAACAGTGCAAAGAGTTGGCTCTGGCATAAGGTATGGGAACTGTGTATGATGATATACATGCTTGTTTATAAGTTTACAAGTTATACTGTACATTTATTTTTATATATGTTCATGTATCAATAATAACCTTCAATAAAAATGTTAAAAAATTAACACTAAAAAATGTCAACTAAAGAATCAAATATCTAGGAATAAATTTAACCAAGTATGTAAAGGAATGTTTGCAGGAAACTACAAATCATTGTTAAAAGAAATAAAATAAGACCTAAATAAATTGAAGGATATTACATTTTCATAGATTGGAAGACTGAATATCATCACAATTTCAACAATGCCCAAATTGGTTTGAAGGTTCATTGCAATGGAAAAAACAATTTTCAGATGTATTTTGAAGGGAAAAGGGCCCAGAATAGCCAAAAACATCTTGAAAAGAATATCAAAGTTGCAAGATTCACACTTCCTGGCTTTTAAGATTATTAGAAAGCTACCATGGTCAAAAGAGTATAGTACTGGTCTAAGGAGATAAAAAGACAACCAAATTAAAAATGAACAAAAGACTTGAATAGACATTTCTCCAAAGAGAATATGAAAATGGATCAATAGCACAAGAAAATATTCTCACTTTCACTAGTTGTTTTAGTTTGCTAGTGGTTGCCAATACAAAGTACCAGAAATAAGTTGGCTTTTATAATGGGAATTTATTAAGGTAAAGTCTTACATTTCTGAAGCGGTGAAAATGTATATATCAAGGCATCATCAGAGATGCTTTTTCACCAAAAGTTGGATGTTGCTGAATATGTACATGTGCTATATGTTAAGCTAACATGGCTGCTGGTTTCTGCCTTTTTCTAGGCTCAATTTCTCCCTGACCTTGGCTGTGGTTGTCCCAGCATATGGCTCATCTCTCCCCTCTGGGCTGTCCGGTAATACCAACCACCAGCCTCTCCGGGTTTCTCTGTCTTTCTGTACCTTCAGCAGATCCTGGGGTCCTACCTCATATGGCAGGGTAAAATGGTAGCTATACTTTGTCTGTGTGTCTCTGCATTCAGTCTTCTTTTTGTATAAGACTCCAGTAAAAGGAATAGGATGCACTCTAGGTTCTGCAATCTACTCAAGTACCTTAACTGAAGTGATCTAATCAAAAGTCACCATTACAAAAGCTTCCTTAACAAAACCTAACCAAAATGTACCAAAACAAACAGACTTAGATGCAAAGGAATTGATTATTTTAAGGACTTAATGATTTGGGTTCCACCAGAGTTTCAAACCAGCACAATATTAGTGAATTGCAAATCAAACCACAATGAGATCCCATTTTACATCCATCAGAATGTCTACTATTTTAAAATCACATGAAATTGCAAGTGTTGGAAAGGATGTGAAGAAATAGGAACACTCATTCATTACTGTTGGGAATATAAAATTGTTCTGCCACTGAGCAACACATTTGGCTGTTCCTTAGGAAGCTAAGTATAGAATTCCCATATGACCCAGCAATCACTTTAATAATTATATTCCCAAAAGAATTGAACAGATACTTGCACACCAATGTTCACAGTGATAATTATAATTGTCAAAATATGGAAGCAATCCAAGTGTCCATCAACTGATGAATGGATAAACAAAATTTGTATATACATGTAATGGAATATTATTCAAATACATGAAGGAATGAAGTTATGATACATATGGCAATATCGATGAACCTTAAAGACATCATCCTGAGTGAAGAAAGCCAGGCATTAAAGGAAAATTATATGATCTCACTGTTAAAATACAGTTTTCCAGGGCCTGGGTTGGGGTAGAAAATAGGTAGTTGATGCTTAAATTGTACAGAATTTCTATTCAGGTTGATTGCAAAATATTGGATATGGATGGTGGGTGATGGTAGCATATTTTTCTGAGTGTAATTAACAGCACTAAATTATATATGTGAATGTAGTTAAAGGGGAAATGTTAAGTCTTATATATGTTACTAGAATAAAAAAAAAAACAAAAAACATATACCTGTATAACAGCAGATAAAAAAGAAAGTGAAAAGATAGTCTACATAATGGGAGACTATATTCAGAAATCATTTATCTGACAACTTTAATATTCAGAATATATTAAGGCCATATATTGTAAGATTAACATATATAAAAATATACTAAAACGAGCCAATATTTAGAGATAGAAGGTAGAGATTACCAGGGATTGGGGGAGAAGATAAGCAGTTACTGTGTAAAGGATACGGAGTTTCTATTTGGGGTGCTTTAAAGTTTTGGTAACAAATTGCAGTGAAAGTAGCACAACATTTTGAAAGTAAATATCATCACTAAATTTTACACATGAAAATGATTTAAATGGAAAATTTTGTGCTGAAATAAATTTTAAAAATCATGTCAGAGCAGAAATAGCAGAATTTAAAAGTGAGAACTTGGGTAAATCTTATTCAATTCACCCTGAGTAAATTATTTAACTTCCAATCCTCGTTTCCTAAAGGGATAAAATAATGCTAAGAGTATTCATGCTGGCCTCAGATAAATGTTGGGAAGATCTGGAAAATTAAAATTACCTGACATATAGCAAGAACTTTATAAATATTAGGTTTTTCTCACTAATCTAATAAAAATTTACCATAGAAATAACACTTTAGGATTTAAATGGACTTTGTAACATTATTTACAATAATTTTAGATTTAAATGGTCAAGGTATTACTATTATAGGTTAACTTATTTGTTTCCCAAGATTCTCAGACAAGAATTTGAGGATAATGTCAAAGACTGGGGTGAAGGGTAAAAAACGAAAACAAACAAACAAACAAAAACAAACAAACAAACAAAAAGCAAAAAAACAATAAATGTGAATAAATGTGGATGAAAGGTTTAGGAGAGGAAGTTGGGAAATAGAAAACACCAAACTGTGCTGAATTTCCCAGAATACAGTTAAAGAATTAAAAACAAACACCCAATAAAGATTTCTGATTAGGAAAATCTGTTTCCCACTTGGCATTCTGATATAGGTTGAGAGAAGCTCACCTTTAAAACTCCTTCTGTCCTTTCCTCTTTGGACATTCTTATGGATCATCTTGAGGGGTTTGGGGGTAATATGTGTTGTGCAGTACACACATCAATACATAATTTCAGAATTAGAGCATTCATATAGAAATTCAAGAGAAGGAAAATAAGTATAAAATCATAGTCCAAGACCAGATCTGATCCAACACTTCCAGATTTGCTCAGTGGCACTTGTTTTTGGCAACCAGGCCATGGTGTATGTCCAGGTGTCTTGCTTGACCTTACTACTTTCCAAATTCTTGGTTACATACAAGCAGTCTCCTCAATGCCTCCTTCACTTCTTTGTTTCTGAAAGTATATATCAGGGGATTCACATGTGGGATGACAATGGTAAAGATGAGGGTGAGAAACTTGCCTTGGTCTTGGGGGAGCTGTTTCCAGGTTGCATGTAGATGTATATGATATTTCCATTGAAAACTGAGCCATGGTGAGATGGGAGCCACAATTGTTGAAGACTGTTTGCCTCCCTAATGATTACTGAGTTTTTAACACAGCATTTATGATGTAGCTATAAGAGACTGGAATGAAAACCAGAAGTGAGAGCACAATGCCCATGGCCAGGACATATAAGGTGACTTCAATGGCCATAATGTTGACACAGGCCATCCAGATCAGGGCTGGCATCTCAAACTGGAAGTGATCATCAGTATGGTCCCCACAACAGGATAACTGCAGGATCACTGGAAACATGGCCAATGAGTTGTTGACCCCATAAGCCCAGGCCACAGACACCAACCACTGGCAGAGCTTTGGATTCATGATTTCTATATAGTGTAGGGAGTTCATACTGCAACAAACTGGTTATATGACCTGACAGCGAGGAGCAGGCACTATGTGCCACCAAGACCCAGGAGCAGGAAGAGCTGGATAGCACAACCAGGGTAGATGATGGTCTTTTCAGGCCCACTAAGATTATACAGCAGCTGTGTGATGGAGCTGGTGGTGAAACTAAGGTCCAGAAAAGAGAGGTGGGTGAGGAAGTAGTATGTGTAAGTTTGGAGATAGGAGTAAACCTAGGACAATAGGATTATTAAGATGCTGCCCACAATGGTCAGGAGATATACAGTCAAGATGGCCACAAAGCGGATCTTCTCCAGATAGGGATGGTCAGAAGAACCCAAAAGGTTGAAATGTAAATGTCTTTGGGTGCTGTTACTGTTACATCCATCATTTTCACTGTATCTGAAAGGAAATATCAACAGTAACAAAAACAGCCAAAATTAAGGGAGCACTTACCATGAGCCAGGTACTCTTCTATGATTTTTACATTTATTTATTTATTTAAACCTAAAACAACAATATCAATTTGGCACTGTTATTAACCCCAATTTACCAAAAATGAAACTGAGGTCCATGTATGTTAAGTAAATTGCTGTATCTAACAAGGTGCAGAGCTGATCTTTGAACCTAGGAATTCATATTCATCCTTAATCACTAGTGGCATTTTCCTTAATTCCAAAGAAGCAAAAAGGAAATCCTGTCCTTGATAATCCATTCATTATCCAAGAACCAATATTTCAAGAATCAAAGGTCCTAAGTTCCTGCCCAAATTATCAAAGACTCAAATTTAATACTCAAATTAATCAATTAACAGTATGTGGAAATATACAGTAAGCAAAATATTTTATCTCAAACAAATATCTCATTTGATTATTATTGTTGAGGTAATTTTATGCTACTTGAGAAGTTAAACCATGTATTAGACGTTAGAATATTAATAAAACAGCAAAAATATATCATCTCTCCATCATTCTCTCTCTTTTCCCCCTCTCTGAATTAGTTTTGAAAATAAAATAAAGCATGTATATACAAATAAATAATATTTAGTAACTTTCTCTGTGAATGATTATCTATTTTCCCTAAATTGATTAAAATGTCCTTTGAATCTGTCATTCATCTTTTTTCAAGATTTATTTATTATTTTTATTTCTCCGCATCCCTTCATTGTTTGTATTTGCTGTGTCTATTTACTGTGTGTTGGTCTTAGTTCTTTTTGGAGGCACTGGGAACTGAAACTGGGACCTCTCATGTGGAAGAGAGGTGCCTAATCACTGGAGACTTCCCTTCCCTGCTATGTTGTGTCTCTCATTATGTTTTCTTCCATGTGTCTCTTGTTGCATCATCTTGTTGCATCAGCTTGCTGTGCCATTCCATCACGTCAGCTCACTGTCTTGTTTGTCTTCTTTAGGAGGCACCAGGAACCAAACCTGGACCTCCAATGTGGTAGGTGGGAGCTCAATCACTTGAGCCACATCAGCTTCCCTGTCATTCATCTTTATTCAGTGACCATTTTCACATCCCTTCTAATCAGTATATATAAACAAAAGGAAAAAGAAAGAAAAGAAGAAAGGTAGGCAGGAAAAAGAAAGGAAAAATGATGGCAACTAATCACCAGTCACCATAATAATTCCTGTATCTTAAAGCAAACTGTTGAAAAATTTCATGTTTCTCAATTTGGGCATCTGTGAAATCAGAGAAACCTGACAATGAGGACCTGAAAATGAGACTGACTACAGTGAAAGGCCATGAGTTTAATTTCAGGAGAAATTAAGTTCAATTCTCCTTCTTCATCTTAGTTTATTCAACTGAAATGTGGAAGCAAGAATGACCCTTTCACAGAATATTTGCTTCAATTTAAGGAGAATATGAATGTCAATATGTCACACCAT
>JAQZBX010060042.1:0-17396 GCA_029593785.1 Cabassous unicinctus | reverse complement strand
TAAAAAAAAAAAAAAAAAAAGACTATCATGAAGATGTCAATCCTACCCCAACTAATTTATAGATTCAATATAATACCAATCAAAAATTCTAACAGCCTACTTTACAGAAATAGAAAAGGCAATTTGGAAGGGAAAGTGCACCCAAATAGCCAAAAGCATTCTAAAAAAGAGATACATGCGAGGAATTTCATTGCCTGACCTTGAAACATATTACAAAGCTACAGTGGTCAAAACAGCATAAAGATAGACACAGCAATTAGTGGAATAGAATTGAGAGTCCAGAAATAAACCTTCACCTCTATGGCCAACTGGTTTTTAACAAATCTACCATGTCCATGTTAATGGGACAAAAGAGTCTCTTCAACAAATGGTGCTGGGAGAACAGGATATCTATAACCAAAAGAATGAAACAGGATCCCTATCTCACCCCCTATATAAGATTCAACACAAAATGAACCAAAGACTTAAATATAAAAGACAGGACCATAAAACTACTAGAAGAAAATATAAGGAAACATCTTAAAGACCTTGTGGTAGGGGGTGGTTTATTGGACCTTATACCCAAAGCACACCCAACAAAAGAAAAAATAGATAAATGGGACCTCCTCTAAATCAAACACTTTTTGCACCTCGTAGGACTTTGTCAAAAGGGTGAAAAGGCAGCCAACTCAAAGAGAGAAAATATTTGGAAATCACATATTCGACAAGGTTTTTAATACCTGTTATATATAAAGAGATGTTACAACTCAACAATAAAAAGTCAAATGACCCAATTAAAAAATAGACAAAAGACTTGAATAGACAATTGTCCAAAGAAGAAATAGAAATGGCAAAAAACACATGAAAAAATGTTCAATATCACCAATGATAGGGAAGTGCAAATCAGATCAACAATGAGATATCATTTCACACATATCAGAATAGTCACAATTAAAAAGACAGAAAACTACAAGTGTTGGAGAAGATGTGGAGAGATAGGAACACTTATTCACTGTTGGTGGGAATGTAGAAGGGTACAGCCACTGTGGTGGACTGTATGGCACTTTCTAAAGAAGTTGGATATAGATCTGCCACGTGACCCTGCAAAACCACTATTAGGTATATACCCAGAAGAACTGAGAGTAGTGACACGAAAAAACATCTGTACACTGATGGTTATAGCGGCATTATTCATGATTGCTAAAAGTTAGAAACAACCCAGGTGTTCATCAACGGATGAATGGATAAACAAATTGTGGTGTATTCACATGGTGGAATATTATGCAGCTGTAAGAAGAAATGAAGTTGTAAAGCATATGACGACATGGATGAACCTGAAGGACATTATGTTGAGTGAAGCAAGCCAGTCACAAAAGGATAAATATTGTATAATTGCATTACCATGAACTAAATATATTGAGTAACATATTGTAAAATTCTCCAATATATTTTAAATATTACATGTTTTCAATATTTACTTTTAGTACTCTTATGAATCTAGACTTTATTTTTGTGTAAGACATGAGTTATGGATCTATTTTTCCTTTTAGTCCAAATGAATAAACATCCTTTATTCAGTAATTAATTCATATTTTGCTCACTAATATATAATTAATTAATGTATTAATTTCCTACATGTATTTGGGATATTGTGGAACTTTTCAGTCTCTGTACTTAGTTTCCTGGCTGCTAAAACAAATACCATACAATGGGTTGACTTATACAATAGGAATTTGTTGGCTCACAGATTTGAAGCCAGGAGAAGTCCAAAATCAAGGCATCAGCAAGGCAATGCTTTCTCCGTGAAGACTGTGGTATTCTGGGGATGGCTGCCTGCTATCTTTGGGTCCTTAGTTTTTCTGACAATTGCCAATACACATGGCACCATCTTTGTCTTTCTCTTCCAAGTTCTGTTGACTTCCAGCTTCTTCCCATGGCTTTCTGAATTTCGTTCTACTTATAAAGAACTCCAGTAATGTGGATTAAAACCCAGCCTGATTCATTTGGTGACACCTTAACTAAATATAACATCTTCAAAAGATCCTATTTACAATGGGTTCACACCTACAGGAATGGATTAAGATTAAGAACATGTTTTCCTGGAATATAAAATTCAACCTAACACCTACACTCTCTTAATTATTATGATTTTTTATAGTAAGTTTCACTTTTAATAGGGCTAGTTCTCCCTCATTATTGTCATTAAGAAAAAATAATTTTTACAAATCCTGTTTATTTTTTCTACATGAAACTCGAGAAGTTTTTTAAGAAGGGCTCACGGGAACTACATTTCCTGGATTCTTTCATGTTTAAGAATGTTTGTTAAATTTGTGCTTTAATAGTAGTTTGGCTGGGTATAAAATTGGGTCACCATTTTTTTCCTTGATGATATTATAAGCACTGCTCTAAGCTTTTATATCGTAAGTAAGTAGATAACATATAATAGTGTATAAGTAGATAATATATAATAGATAAATATATAATATATTGTGTATTATATATAAATATAATAGATAATAGATAAAAAATAAATACATTTTATATCTTTCATCATCTATCCATCTATCTATCTATCTATCATTTATCTATCTACCTACCATCTATCTAATATAGAGAGAAAGAGAGAGAAGGGGAAAGAGAGAAAACAATTTGGCTAGTCTGATTCCTCCTGCTTTTTAGTGATTGGATATTTTCACTTGTATTTTCAAAGGATATTTCTTTATTGTTGAGGTACAGGTTTTATTGGGATATAACTTGTTTTTCTGTGCTAATTTTTTTCTGGGACATGGAGTATATCTTAAATCTATAGATTCAAGTGGTTTTTTAATTGTAGAATTTATATATATATATTTATGTTATCTATCAACAATTTTATTTATTCCATTATTTCCAGCTTTCTTCCTTGAAACACCACTAATACATGGAATATATGACCTGGATCTTCTCTAGCTTCTCTAAATTTTATTTTCTTTATCATCTATGTAAATCTTTATTTACTTCCCTTTCATTTTGCTTATTTATTTCAATCTTTCCTTCATGTTTCTTGTTGTATTTTCTTCAACAAAGATTTTTTTACCTTTATCCTGTTTGTAAAGTAGCTCTTGTTTTTGTGATTGTTTTATTTTTATTTTCTTCATACCACCAGGTGTTGCCAGCCCATGTATTACCCTCTGCTGTTGCCTTGCTGTATCTTCCCTGAACTCTTTTATCCCTTCTTTATATGCTTTCTTAAAATTAAAGAACACAACTTCATTAAAGTTCATTATTATAATTATTGTTGTTTTTCATAGCAATATGGTTGCCAAAATATTCATCTGCTTTGTGGCAACATTCTTTTGGTGGGTGCTCTTTACCTGATATTTGTTTTTCCTGTTATTTTTCTCACTAGTAGATCATTCTTATAAATAATGTGCTTGTTCCCTTTTCACTCATTATTTCTCATATTTTAATATGGTGATACCTGGATCAGCTATATGTAGGAGGTTAGTATCAAAGGACTGATGTTTATTCTACCAGGAACTGTAATGATGACATGGCTTGTACAGTTGAGTGAATTATTTTAGCTTCTACTTTTCCCCTGCCAAAAAAGCCTGGTAGCTGAGGGCTGCTTGCAATGAAGAGGCTCTACTCCAACTTACAATCAAGATAGACTGCTCTCTGCAAATATGGATTCTCTCTTTAGCTCTGATTCAGTCCCATCATACTAGATTTTTCTGTGAGCTGGGCAGGGCCCAAAGAACCTCCTGTAACTGGGCTACATAAAGGGCATGTGCCACATATTTTGGAGAAATGTACTCTACAAATATTATCTGACACTTGTAGCCATGTACATTTCTTAAGTGTCTCCTTGTATCTCTGAGTATCACTGTGTTTGAAAGCCTTTCTTCAATATTGTGACTGAGGCAATAGATATCTCTTACTTTCATCAAAGGTAGGCTTTGCATTTATGTTTTTTGTTCTTGCTGTTGGATGATTTCCAACAAAAAGAGGAGATAGCATCTTTACTCTGCCATTTTTTTTAAAGTCCCACATATTTTATTATTAATTTTAGGCAACATAAAATTATTCTTCTGCCATTTTAAAACCAAAAAAAAATGCCACATATTTTTCCTTATCATATCTTAATTCATTTATTTATTTGACAAATGTTTATTGACTGTTTACTCTGTGCCAGGCATTGTGCTAGGTACTAGGGAAATAATGATGAACCAAAACATAAAGTATCCTGATTTCATGGACCATATATTCTACTTTTTGTTGTTTGTTAATAATTTATATGGAAAAGAAAATTAGCCATTTGTAAATATCTAGTTGTATGTATTTTCCTATTCTCCCTCTGCACTCTCTGTTTTCAGTAGGCAATTCATGTATCTCAGAAATGAAGCATTTATTAGTTAGCATTATATCCCAATTACAGGCAAAGAAGTGAAAACCACTTTGTGAGTTCTAGTCTTTCAGATTAAATAATAGCAAAATGCCCATGATAAGATTCTGTTCTAAGCCTAAATAATTGTTTCTTTACCAACAATATGTTAAAAGTCAACTTCAATGATGATTATTTTCATTATGAATACAAAGCAAATATCCAAAAAATTCTCCACTGGGCTCTAACTATTGACTGCAAATTGTGCCACAAAACTCATATCATTCTTCTGACCCTCTTCTAAGAGAACCACACATTTTCTTTGAGATTTATCTCTGGACTTTTGATAACAAAGGCAGTGCCTCAATGTGTCTAACAGAATATAAACTATAGCACCATTACCAAAAAGTATGAAGACAGACTTTTAGAAGAACAGACTCTTCCCATTAAATGTATGCAATTGGCTAGACATGCTGACAATTTATCGAAAAAATTAATAGGCCCTCTATGTGACATGAAATAGCCTTTTAACAACAGTGCACTTACATCCTACACCAACTTACACAAAATAAATAGCAGTGAATAGCCTAACAATCAAATAAGGATTTGTCTTCCATTTCAATTTAAATTACTCTGAAAAATAAGCAAACCTAAAAAGCTAATGGAGGAATAAATCCCTATCTATTATGTTCTATTTGACATATATCTAACCCCAGTTGTCTTTGAAAAACTAGTCACATTATTTATTTTGTATTTTCCATATACCAGTCATTAGGGCATCCTCAGTAAGCAGCAGTAAATGGAATACAATAAGGTTATAATATTGTCACAAGAGAGCACAAAGGGAGAAAAATTAGATGTGTCCAGTGGGAGAGAAGGAAGGCGAATATGCATTAATATTTGGAGATGGTAAGGAAGAAGATTGAAAGAACTCAAATCAGATAGCTTGAAACATCTTCATATAGCCAAGGACCCGTTTATCCAATGAAATGGAGTTATTTACAGTGTGAGATATACAAAGAGAAAGAAATCTGGGGATTATTTTAATAGCCACTCTAGCCTATGTACTATGCAGTCATAGTACATAGTACATAGAGAGAGAAAAAAGACTATTGCAGTGAGGGCACCATAACTTTAAAATCCCATAGGGGACACAGTCAACTGTGTTTTTTGTTTTTGTTTTTTTTTTTCTTATCCTTTATTCATCAGTGAACTAAAAAAATAGGTTGAGAAAAAAATAAAGAAAAGCACAGAGAAAGTTAATCAAGGATGAGCACTGGCAAGACCAAGATGGCAGATAGCGAAGTGGATGAGGATTAGCAAATTACAGTAAATGAGTTGACATGAAGTTCAGGTAGATATAGAGGCAACTGAGATCAACATAGGTGATAGAATAAGTGGACAAGGAAGTATCAGGGAGCTTGTATCATTGTGGTAGGCTATAATATTAACCCCCATATTCATCCACCTTTTTCCTGTAAGAGAATTATATATCCTTGCTTGTTGCTATGTGTCTAGTAGTGTATCCTCTCCCAGCCTGTGAGGGTGTTAAACTTCCTTCTCCATTGATGTTGGGACTGGCTACATAACTTAATGTGACCAATGTGAAGTGAGCAGACTTAACCTACACCATATCCCAGTAAAAGACAGAAGAGTCATAGCTTGAGTGACTCTTGCATTTTCCCCCATTCCATGAGAATGGCTTATTGCAGGACATAATTCAGATAGGGGCTGCCTCTGCAGCCTGGACTCTGGAATAAATGGGATATGTGGTTTCCAAATATTTTCTCCCATTGACTAGGTTGTCTTTTCACTTTTGTGACAAAGTCCCTTTGAGGTACAAATATTTTTTAATTTTGATAAGGTTCCATTCATTCTTTCTTCTTTTTCAAGATGGCTTTAGCTTTTCAAGTCCCAAATCATTCTTCAATTAGATAGAAATTGATTTTCTCTTTCACATCAAATAAGAATGGAAGAAGGCAGTACAGGTTGATAAGAATGGAGGAAGGTGGCACAAATTGATATGGTAGCTCCATGATCAGCAGGGACCCCAGCTCCTTCCCACTCTCTGCCTTACCAACCTAACACTGGCATCCATGACTTCTATACCTCCAACCAGCATATCTTAACTGAATAAAAAAATAAAAATAAAAAAAAATGGTGACAGAGTAGACTGAGAAAAAAAAAAGAAAAACAATCCTCCCTGCTCCCTTTCTTTTAAGGAGCCTTTCAAAGTCCCATACAATTCATCACTTTACAGATTATTGGCACAGGGCTACAGGCAGCTACAAAGAAATTTGGGAAATAGAGGCATTATTTAAGGTGGCAATTTAACCTGTTTAAAGTCAATATTATTTTACTAACAATGGAGATTGGATATTGAGAGACTAACTAACTGTCTCTTGGGCGTGATACCTACTTTGTGATATTTGCAAAACCCTGTGGCTTAACCTTTTAATCTGCACTCTAAGGTCTGTGCTCAATAGGTTTCTTCTAGTCCACTTTTATGACTTCCCTCTATGCCAGTTTACCTTTTCTGGTTCCTGGCCTATAAAATGGAAGTTCAGGGCCCACCAATTCTGTTCCTTCTGGGTTCATCTCACAGACTCAGATATGTTCTATATCTTAATCCAGAAACCTAAGGGTGTGAACCAATTTAGAAATAGGGTCTTTTGAAAATGCTATTAGCAGTTAAGATGTGACCAGATTGAATCAGGGTGGGTTTTAATCCATAAGCCTGGAGGCCTTATAGTGAGAGGAAATTTGGATGCAGTCAGAGAAGCCAGAAGATGTAGAAGTCAGAAGTCAGAGAAAGCCACGAGAAGCCAGAAGTCAGTAGAAACTGGAAACGCACATTCAAGGAGATTGCTCTGTGACTGGAGTCAGAGACACAAGCCAAGGAGCCCTAAAGATCGCAGCAAGCCAGCAACAGAATGCTACAGACTTGAGGAAGAAAACATGGTCTTGCCAGTGCCTTGATTTTGGACTTCAAGTCTCTGAAACTGAGAAAATAAATTCCTGTTGTTAAGGCAACTGGTATCTGGTATGTCATAGCAACCCTGGAAAACTAAGATGCAGATCTGGATGGTCTCCTTAATATTCAGTTCCCTACCTACTTCTTTCTGCTTCACCAGACAATTAGGGCCCCAGACTCTGACAGTTCACCTGCAATCATTTGCTCTCCATCTTCTACTTACCTCCTGGACATGAACACTGTCTACTCAGGTCTTTGATATCTACAGATATCTCTATCCTAGCAGAAATACTGGTGTGATATTGTATGACAATGTTCTCCATTCCACTCCCATTCAACTTAGCTCAGAAAAGAAAACATAAGATTATTGATGCTGGTCAGTTGTCTTGTTTTGTTTTTTGCACTTGATAAGATATCTCCCACTTGAAATAAAACAATTCTTCACCTGTATCCCCCAAACTAACTACAAGGGTGTATTATATTGTTTCAAAGAGCAGAGATTGGCAATCAGATAGGGATTAAAGAGCTGACATGGATGCCCATGTCCATCTTGGATGCCCATGTCCATCTTCAATTTCTGTTGTTTCTGGAAATGAAGGATTGAGAGAAAAACAGGGCAGCCAAGAGAATCTATGAAAGAAGTGGCTCTCAATTAAACATTTTCCCAAGTTTTCCAGGAGGCATCAGTAGCTTGTTAAATATTAAGCAGAGAAGTCTCCATCTGACTGTTATATGAGTACTACAATAAGAAGAAAGACTGGTTTTACAATCTCTGACATGGTGGGAGGGGGATAAGGGTCCACAGAGCTGATATAATTTATCAGCTAAAAACAGTGTCTTCCAACAAAAGGTTCACAGATGCTGCCTTCTAATTAAAAATTTTTAATTTCAGAAAACAATTTTACAGACTCAGTACCTGCAAATGAATGCCTCACACCACATGGTGTCTCCCAATGTACTGTGGAGGGAAAAGTCAGAACAGCTTTCAATGGCTTCTACCTCACTCCATGCCCCAGGATCTTTTGCTTTGTGTTGCCAGAAACCAAAGAAGGGGGAATTAAATTAAAATAATACACTAGGTATCCAGTATGTGTTTCAAAGTTGTCTGGGCCAGGAAATGAGATGGTGTTCTCTACGCATTGCAGGCTATCTCTATTGCTTCTAAGAATTAAGGAGCACATAAATTTGCTGGGACCCTTGGTCGTCATGAGCCCAGAGAACTGTTAAGCATGGTGGTGTTAGCTTTATCCAGAGGGAGATTATTTGGCTCTAGAACAAAGAATGAAAATTGTGTAAATTCATAGCAGGTGTCACATTTGACCAAAACACACTTTTTGGCCGAGCCCGGATGTGACCTTAGTGCACTCAAGACTATACTCCAGGAGCCACTAAGAGTTAATTAGAATTTGCAACTTAGATTGAATGCATTTGCCATCCTTTGCCTAGACTGTTAGCTTTACTGGGGAAGCAGGCTGCAACTTTTAGGATTTAAAATTGTGAAGAGGACTTCTAATGATCTTGGCCTAGGGCATGAAACAAGAACAAAGTTAATCCTTTGGAGGTGAGATCTCCTGTTTGTTCCCTAAAGTAAATATGTCAGGTTGTTTTCATCCTGAATACCAACCCATTGCTACTTAAAATACAGAGGTGACATTGGAAATTACCTGGGCAGTGGGTGGGTGAGGTGGGGAAGTGTCTTGATTGAGTAGCAGAATCTACCATGGGCTTGGGCATGGAGGAAGCAAATGGTCCATGCCTGGAAGGAATTATTCCTAAATTTGTTGGAACACATTGAGGGTGGGCACTCCCATAGGGTTTTAGATAGAGGTTCTCAGACCAAGAGCCAAAGTCAGCAACCCATAAGTTCTTGCTTTTTGGGTAGTGTCAGAGGCTGGAAATATCATCTAAAGAACTCCATGCTTATGCTTGTAAAGGGGCTGAGTCCAAGGAAATTAGGCTCTCCTATACCACAGTCATTGAATTAATATCCTTGACTCATTAGGACTGGGAATCAGAGCTGGTAGGAGAAGGTAAGACCTTACAATGAATAGTTACAGGCTAAAAGCTAATGGATATCAGGATTTGGGGACTGTTACAGGGACCTCATGTTAGCCAGTGGCCCCAGTACTCCAGTGAAGTCATTTGTCACTGGGCCTTTCAATCCAGGATAGTCCTTACTCTGACCTGGAGACAATTGTTACAACACTGTATTGTCCTTTGAGCATAGAACCTTCATTTCTCTATTTTTGGTGTAAAAAATTCTCTGCTTGAGTCTAGGAAGCATCCACAAGGTTCAAGAAATCCAATCAACAATGCATGTTGACTACATAACATGTTCCAGTCTCCATTGCAGGAACCAAAGGCCCAAGAGATCATAAGATGGGCAAAGGCCCAGCTCTTTTGGATCTCACATTCCATGGGGTGGAGAATGTGAGGTAAGAGATAGGGGCAGGAGTCTGGTTAGGTATACCCTTTTAGGTTAGGGTAAGGCATTTGTATTTTACAGTGTAAAACTAAACACTAGAGAGCTTAAAACAGGGGAACAATATGATCTGATATATGTCTTTTTAAAAGATTACTCTGATTGCAGTCTGAATAATGGACTATATTCCAGGAAAGTGGAAGTTTGGAACCAATTAGTGTGGCACGGATACAGGCAAAAATTATGGAACTTGGTTTAAGAGGGTAGAGGTGGAGATGTTGAGAGGTGGTAGGAACTGGGATGCATTTTAAAGGTGGAATGTAAAGTCTTTGCCAAGGGCTTGGGTGTGGGGGTGAGTGATCAAGGCATATCTAGATATGTCTAACAACCTGGTGCAGCTGGTCTTCTAAAAGTCTATGAGCATGAGGGAACAAGGAAATCTTTGGAAGAAGTCATCTGGTGGGAAAGGGAGCTGGGATGTGGTAGAGACATCCTAAGGTGCCTCAATGTGCCACGCCTATGAATGACCCCCACCCTTTGAGTGCAGGCCCTTAGCAGATCCAAGTGAGAGATTCCCTTGCTGACCTTGAAGAAACAAAGAGTCATTTATGAACTGACCATGGAGAGGGCCACTGGGCCACTGTGAGCCACAGGTAGGACCTGAGACAACCTTCAGATGACAGATTGAGTCATACAGTCACAAGAAATGAATTCTGCCAGCCATCTAAATGAGCTTGGGAGTGAATTCTTCTCCAGTTGAGTCTTCAGATGAGAAGGCAGCCCAGCTGACACCTTGGTAACCTTGTAAGACCCTGAGCAAAGGAACCAGTTAAGCTGCCTGGATTCCTAACCTACAAAAAAAAAAATGGTGAGATAATAAATAGTTGCCATTTGTAAGCTGCTAACTTTGCTGTAATTTATTATGCAGCATAGAAAACTAATACACAAGGCAATGACCCTCACAGTCTTAGCCCTTAGAGAGGGTGAGTCACAGTTCAGCCTGCTATGTGTCATTAACATTGAGCTTCTGACCCAGCCCAACATCCCTGGATTCAATAAGTTATAGCAGGACAAAATTGCTAAATCAAAATTGAAAGAGTTGTTTGAGAATCATTCTTCCTCTCTCTCCAATATAAACAGCGCTGCTTTGGCTTCCTGTAGCTCCAATGCACCAATGAGTCCCAGTGAATATGGGGAAACTCAAAGGCAAAAGGCAGCAATGATGTGCTCAGCTAAGATTCCCACTGGTTTCCTTGGTACCCAGTGTCCAATTGAAGAGATAGAGGCTACACTTCACCCTAAAGGTGACCCACTCCCTAAAGGTGAAACCTAGAGGAGATGGAGAGAACATGAAATACATATAAATGGGGAGACAATTAGGTAACCATCTATAACTGGTTTATTAAATGGGTTGAATTCAATAGGATATAAAGAGAATGCAAATTTATTTTTCTCTAACCACTTTCTTCAAGCAAGCTACATGGGATCCTTCTTCTCTGACCAGTGATGATATCTCAGTTGAATTTCTGAGAATTAGAAGAATCTATTTTGAGATGTTAAAAAGTCCTGTCGAATATAAGTAAAAAGGTAAAGCTTTTATTGAGTTCAAGTTTATCCTAGCTAAGTCTTGAGTCAAGGCTCAGGGGCAAGCAGTGGAGTAGGACGGCAAGGTTTGTTTTAGGGATTGGGACTTCTTACCCACTCTATCTGCCCCCTTTGTCTCTTCCAAGTTTGAAGGAAGCAGGAGAGAAAGTAGACAAAAGAAGCAAAGTCTTACATGGATAAGTGCTTGCATAATCAGGAACCAGTGCTAACTGGGTGGCAGCAGCCCAGTTTTTACCTCTTTCTGATGGGTAAAGAACATTTGTAGGTTCTTTGGAGAGCCCCTACAGCAATGTCCTTTAGGCAAACCTCCCACAGGTGGGCACTGTACTCTGGCTGGCCTCTTGCACACTCCTTCTGCCCTTGTTTCTGTAGCTGAGGTGGTGACACCCTGGCTGGCAGTCCTACCAAGAAAGCCCAGCTATGTTTTGCAACATTCATTGGTCGACAGAAAACCTGGGCATCCCTACCAAACTGCCAAGAGGAGCTCATCACAGGGAGCTCCTGCCAGCTTCCCTGATTCACATTTCTTTCTCTGGGTAAGTGTAGATACCAGACCCTACCTTCACATAATGCCCTCAAATTCTTGAGGCACCACGGCAGGTTCTCCCCGAACTTCTCCACACTCTTCTTCAGTAGCTGCACAGAAGGACCTGTGGCATCCTTCTGGGGGCATAGTGGCAAAATGGTCTCTCTCTAGCACTCAGTCCCAAGCTCAATAAAATGGTTTCTGTGCACATCCCCCTCCCACCTGGGGAGGGGGGCTCACACACCTTGAGATGTCAGAAACAATACCCTTACCCCTTACTCACTACTCCTTGAGATTTCTTTTAAAGGATTCTGCTCTATAAATTAAGGCACTTTATTATGAAAAGATTATTATTTGCCTCAAGTCATCCTTGGATATAATTACAATATTTGAAATTCATCACCAATATATCATATTTCAGTTCTATAAGCAAGACTCAGAAGCTATGAGGGGTTTGGACCAATACTCCTGGTGAGTCCAGGAGGCCCAAACAGACCTGGGTCTTTCAATTCTGAGTTGCTCTAATCTTCACATGAAGATGCTTACTGAATTCCCAGTCCACAAATCAGGAGCCTGGGTCCAGGTACCCTGTGGGGACCTGATCTGGGTCAAGAAGGGAAATCTGTTTACCAGAGGTTTCCAACACAAGATAGAAGATGCTGAGGACGTGAGGAATTATTGATCTGGGAATTCTCCTAACTTGACATAGCAATAAGGCCACCTCATTTTTCTAAAGTATTTTTTCTGACCATAAAAGACCTATAAGCTCATCATAGAACATTTTCAAAGTATTAGAAAATTAGAAATAAGTAAATAAAGCTCATACATAATCCCACCATCTAGATAATGCAGAGGTAAATCAGAGATAACTAGGTTTAAGCAATATTTCCTTGAGTACATAGTTATATAACCATGTGATCATATGCTATATGCAATTTTGTATACATTATTTGTATTAAAATATGTTTCCATGTTTTAAAAATCTTAAATTTTAGTAGCTGCATGATATTCTCTTGTAACTATATGTCACCATTCAATTCTTCATTTTCAAAAAAGTATATTGAGTACCTACTGTGTGCTAGGTTCTGTGAATATGGTGAGTAGCAGAGTGGACATACTGTCTGCCTACCATGGATCTTATACCTCCCTCACCAAACAGTAGTGAGGGACATATACATTAATCAATGACTCAAGCACGTAAATATACATTTATGGCTAGGAGTATTACAAAGTAAGGTGCATTGGGATAGGAGAATGATGTATAAAGGGGGAACTGACCTGGTTAAGGAAGTCAGGGAATGAGAAAAAGTTTATTGAGCTTAAGTCTGAAGAAGCTGTCAAAGTGAAATGGTTGAAAAGGTGGAGGAGAGCAGGAAAGGCTTTCCAGGCAGAGGAAACACCAGATGCAAAGCCAATTGATGAGGGAGTTCTTGGCAGAGTTGAGGAACTATAAGGAGTTCAAAGTAACTAAAGGCTAGGAGAAGCTGAAGAGGTGGGTGGGGTCAGGCCATCTGGGGTTGATGAGCCCTGCTAATAATTTCTTTTCAACCTGTGATGTGTGTTAAGCTGCTGAAGGCAGCCATGTGGGAAACTTTGGCAATAGGGACCTGCAGATTTGGAATTCAGAAAGATAATTCTGACTATGCATAAGCAAATGGAGGCAGACTTTAGAGGCAGAAGTGTCAATTAGAAGCCAATTCCTGTGGTCTTTAAAGGGGATTGGTATACAAGGTGGCTTGCATTGCAATGGAACTCACTAAAGAGTGGCAAGCAGGAACATCTAGGGTTGGGGATTTGTCAGACACAGGAATGATGAAATTACAGAGGGTAAGAGAGTTTGAAGGAATGGCAAAAGAGCTACTGAAATAGTGAACCATGAAATCTAATTGAAATGGTGAGGGGGCTAAAGACAGAGAAGACTTATACCCTATTGTCGGATACTTGGGCGCTTTTCTTTATATTTTTTCCCACATATTCATGCTGGAATGAAGATCCTAATACAGAAATATTATTCACATCCCTCTGGTAATTTTCTGAAGGTAGATTTCTCAAAAAGGAATTAAAGAATCAAATGATATAAACATTGTAAATATTGCATTCATGTTGCCCAATCACTAGAGTTTCACTAGTTTTGAGCTGTTTTTTTTTTAAGTTTTTACTACTTTGATAAAGTGACATTTAATTGCTCTATTTTGTATTTATTTGATTAATAACAAGATTGATAAATTTATAATGTAGTTTTTTAATAGATGTATTTTTGTGTGAATTATCTGTTCATATTTCTTGCCCATATTATTTCCTTAATATTTCATTGTTTTCCTCTTTAATTGAAAAGTCTGGTTTACATATTATTATGGGCATCAACTCTGTGTAATAATTGTTGCAAAATATTTTTCTTGTTTGGCATTTTCCTTTGTGTTTTCTTTATTCTGTTCTTCAATTATAATACTGGGAAATTTATATGGTCAAATCTATTGATATCTTCATATTCCTATTCTTATATCTTCCTCCAATCAAAGATATATTTTTGAAACTTTATTTCTTTTTAAAATTTTACAGACTTTCTTTCACTTTTTTTAAATTCAATCTGAAATTTATTTTGAGGTGGTATGCTCTTGAGATCTGCCATTTTTCCTAATCCCTTTCCTGTATTGGCCATCTTTATATGATTGTCTGCTCAGCATCCTCTATCCCTTTCCATAGGAACCTTCCCACCACTGCCCCTGCCATCACCAAGCCACCTAGTAAACTCAGTATTTTACTTTCTTATATAGCTCTGCTTTTCTCTGGCCTTAATCGGTCAAGAGGTAGGACAATCAAAACTCTGGGAGTTTTTCAAACTGCAACTGAGAAATCAAGTCTTTCTCTACTTAATGGTAGAAATGTTACAAAGTAGAATATGGAACTGTTAATGGCCACATGAAGAAAGCAATTCTGTGGTGAGAGAGTATAAAGGTAACATGCGGAGAAGCAGGTGAGATGGGGATGCAGAAAGATTCCTGGCACCATGGTCTACCACAGGGGTTTCCGAAGCCATATGCTACTGAAACCTTCTTGACGCCATAAGCCAAGTATTTTCTCTTTCTCTTTCTCTTTCTCTTTCTTTCTCTTTCTCTTTCTCATTCTCCTTTCCTTTCCCTTCTTCTTAACCTCCTTCCCTCCCTCAGTCCCTTCTTTTCCCTTTCTTCCTTCCTTCTTTCTCTTTCTCCCTTCCCTCTTTCCTTCCTTCCTTCCTTCTTTCCTTCCTTCCTTCCATCTCCCTCCCTCCCTCCCTCCCTCCCTCCTTCCTTCCTTCCCCTGCCTCCCTCCCACCTCTCTTTTTCTTTCTTTTTTTCCCCTACTCCCATTCAAGTTTCATCTCTCTTTTTAGCAGCATCTATTCTACTTCTGGGTGTGTATGCATGTGTTAGAAAGAGAGAGAGAGAGACAGAATTTGGCATTAATTTATTTTCAGTACTTTTCCTGAGCTCTTCCAGTTGACTTTCATTTTTTAAAAATTATCTATCAGTGATGTTGTTTTTGTTGTTGTTTATCTTGTTTCCTAAGGTAATTCTCCTTCTGAAATATATTCTTAATTCTTTTTGGATTTTCCTAGGAATTTCCTTCTATATTTGTTCCATGCAGAATTTCCTTTCTTTTCCTGATACGTTTTGAAAGTGGGCTGTTTGGTCTGCTTCTGTTCAAGAATAGCATGTGAAAGGCAAGAGGGAGGGTTGGACCATCTGACTACTCAAATTGTGTTTGGCACCTCAAAATTATTTCTCAATATAATAATTGAGAAAGGACTTATATGCTGTCCTTATATGCTGTGTCCTCTAGCTTCAGGATATACCATAATCCCTCACCTGGGGGTGAGCAAACCATCTGTGTATCAGTGTCTGGACTCCCAATCTTTGTATGATGATACCCTCCCATCATGTAATAGAGTACCTGGCCTGGTGGAGAATCATTAAATACTTATGGAAATAATAACTGGATCAATACATAAAATCCTGCTCAGGTAGAAAAGAAGTTGGGTCTAGGAGACTTGGATCACATTCCTTAATGAAACCATATAATCTCAGAGTTCCAGTTTCCTTTATCTGCAAAATGAGGACCACAATGACTTCCCTGCCTAATATATTGAGTCATGGTCAGATATAATGAGACACTCAGGTGAATGTATTTTGTAAATTATAAAATGGTATAAAATGGTGAGTTATTTACAGAATCTTAACTTTATCTGTGTTCAAACATGGAGTGGGAGCAGCCCTTGGGGAGAGTGACTTCCGTGCAAACCAGGCCATGTTTTTCAGAGAACAGTAGCCGGGCCCTGGGCCAGTTGAGCTCCACGAAGGTAGAAGTTTAGTAGGTGCATTCTCATAGCCGCCACAATTGTTAAAAGTATCGAGTCATGCATTTGGCTTGTCATCATGGGCCAGCACAGAATTAATTTGCTGTACTGGCTGAGAGTCTCAGGAGGGGATGGTAGAATGACCTTGTTCTTTAACCCAAAATGCTTTAGCAGGCAATGCCAGGTTTATGTTTAATTTCCATAAAAATAACTTTCTTTTGCTAACATTGAAGTTTTGGTCCAAACCATTCCATGAATACTCTTTATTCATAGCCAATTGTTTTTGCAATGATTGTGACTCCAAAATATATTTCTGTTAATGCTATTTCTTCCCACAAGCATGGAAGAATGGATCTATCACAATAGACAACGGCCAAAGAGTATACTTGAAAGGACCCGACAGGAAATAAGGCAGTTGGCTTTAGGTAGCACCAAGAACTAGATTGCCCTTGTAAGTCCCCTACTTAATAGAAAATGCTAAGTATTTAGCAGCTTTAGATGTCCAAAAGAAAATGTTGGCAAAATAATGGGAAAAAAATAAGTGAGGTAAACTTTTTGAAGTCACTTCTAGGTAAATCTATCATAAACATTCCAATGTTTATCTACACCTCCTTAGCTCCAAATCATTGATGCTGCAGTACCATTGGGAAAGAACTGATGCCTCAGGTGAAGCCAACCAACAAGTTCATCATTGGTCTTGGCATACCAGTACAACACGGGCCCTTCAGATGACCTGAATTACCTTTTCTAGGAGAAAACCTAATAGAAATTATGTTTCAACTTTACCTGAATCCCCAAATCCAATCTGGTTAGCCTGAGCAGAAGGATTAAAGAAGTGTTGAGAAGAGTAAAGAGACATGAGAGAAGGATGATCTCCGAACATCCTCCCAAACTGCCGGAAAAAATGGTATTTTAAAGTGCTTATCAGGGCAGGATGATTTCAGCCTCCCACCGGAAAGGAAGAGCAAGTCAAAACATCAACAACATGCTTCCAATATGGTAATGATATTCCACATTAAGTAGCTAAAACAAGGACTTGTTTGTAACAAGTCAAATTTAGAGAAGACTAAACCTTCTATTTCCTTTCTTTCACTCTTGATGACAACAGTTCCTTCTTCCTGAAGGCACTGACTTAAGTTCTCATTTTCTGTCTGTGAAGACCCTGTATAAAGAATTTCTCATTAAAAGGCATGC